>LPNX010239313.1:36442-86384 GCA_001517045.1 Pseudotsuga menziesii | reverse complement strand
ATGGCCTTATCTGTATATATATATATATATATATATATATATATATATAGTAGTTATGTTTGTAAATAATACCCTAAGGTATCTATTTAGTATATTTATTTATTTAAACTTACTCCTATGATTAAATCTAGTATAATCTAAAACATGTCTCTGCTGACAAATGAAATATGTCAGTAGAGATATAAATAATAGGTGATCATTAAATAGCAGGTATGGATTTACCTAGTTTACAGTAATAATTTCTGAATATTGAATGAATACAGAAACAAACTTTAGAGATGAAATCCTAGATATATACAACCTATGATAATATTTACAACCCTAGGGAGTATTTGAAGAGAATACAAACCCTAGCAGAACCTAGGCAGAACTTCAATTACATAGGGTTAGTAAATACATCAGAAAATTCATCTAACATATTCATTATATAATCTAGAAGATAGCATGGACAGTCCAGGGTTAGATTTTAATAAAAATTAACCCTAATAAATATGGAAAGAACCATCATTCCCAGAGTTAAAATATATAAGAGCATTTATATAAAGATTCCCAGAGTTAAAATATATAAGAGCATTTATATAAAGCACCCTACATTTTACCCTTGAAATGAACTTGACATACTAAGAACTCATACCTGTAATTTTTTTCTTCTTGAAGCTCCTTTAATGGTTGAACCTGCACACTTTTTAAATAACCCACATTATCAATTTAATATAGATCTAACCCTTTGATTTTGATGACCAAATCACTTGGAAACTACTATGCTCCTCCCAACCATCACCCGAAACTATTCCTAGTTCTAATCTGGATCCCCTCGAGATGGACTCCAACATGCAAGTAGTTTAAAGCTCCTAAGGTAGGGTTTCCTAATTGGTATTCAGTTCTAAATCGATCCTCTTTCCCTTGCAGGAGAAAATTCTCTCAGAAAACACTTGAGAGCCAAAAAAGAAAGAATAATAATTCTCCCAAATAAAAAAATCAGAACCCCAAGCCTTTGCTTGACTTGAGTCTTTATAGACAAAATTTTCAATCAAAGGGGCAATTAAATCAAGAAATCCTTGATTTCTTGATTTAACCCTTTTTAATTTATGGGGGTAATTTTCAATTCTTAACCTAGTAACTTTTAACTAGATCCTTGTTAGTATTTCATAGATATTTCACTATTTATTAATCCTTTAATAATAAATAATAATTGGTGGAGCTTCTCTTCTTTCTTTATTCAATTATATAATTAATCATAATTAATTCTTTATACATACTATGTATAAAATACACAGTATTAAAATACTTGTAAACAACTGTCTTTGGGCATCATGTATCATGATCCCTAGACTTAACGACAGTTCTTTATGAAGGTCAAGTGGATAGATGGCTCAGGTCTACTAGGCTAGGCAACTCTAAACATTCTTGCATGTTGCATTTCCCTCGTATAATGTGGTAGTTCTTCAATACTTGATGAGAATACAAAAATTCAAAATTTCATTTAATCAGTTAGAAATAAGTATGATGAGATCAATATTATTCTCAAGTCCTTTTCACTCACATGTGATTTTAATCTTTTCAGTAACCGCTAGCACTTACTAGAGCCCATACTCAACGCCTATAACAGGGATTTACAAACATAGTGCAATTCCAAAGCTCTCGCTCAACACTAAATGATAGGATGTACTTGTACAATACACCTAGGGATACAATGGCCAAGAATCCGATGCTCGAGAGCTTATGCTCAACATCAACATGGAATGCTCCCGATCTTATGCCCAACATTTCCAATTATATTTTCATGTGTTCCAGAGCTTATGCTCAACACAAATGTAAGTACTCGTGTGTTCTAGAGCCTCTCTCTCAACACAAAACATCTCATTGATCATGTGCTTCAGGGTCCATTCCCAACACAAAACATTTTATTAATCATGTGCTTCAAGTTCCATGCCCAACACAACCAACATATATATATCATCAACAATTGGATTAAACCCAATATACAAAGAAAATCATCATGTTCATATGTAGTGGGGTCTTTGACCCAATATAAAAAAATAAAACATCAATATAATCATCATGATCAATAGGCTCATGACTATAATGGTAGGTCCAAAATTCAGGATATTAAACTGCATCTCGAATTCAAAGAAATGCTTGATAGGAGTGGTTCTAGGAGTTGGTGTCAGTGGAGGTATTTGGGAGACCATATTTATGTATGTATCAAAAGTGCATTTGGAGTGTTCTTGAGCTATGATCTTGTCCTCTGCCAACTTAGCCAATGCTATGGTTTCCATAAATGTGTTGAGATAGAATATCAGATCATATTGCATCCTTTAGACAACTAATAAAAGAACTCTTGTAGAGTGCATGAAACAAATATTCTGTGTGATTGACCAGTTTCTCAAATTATGTTTGATACTCTCTCATAGTGCCAGTTTTGTGAAGTTTACTGAGTTCTCTTGTGAAGTCATCAAAAGCACTAGGGCCAAATCATTGGAAAAGGAGATGAAATTTTTTTATCCATTTTGGGTCTTCATGGGCCTTGATGTACCAACAGAACCATTGAAGGATTTCATGGTCCAAATAAAAGGATGCAAGTGGGACTTTATTGACATCAACAGTGTTATACAAATTGAAATATTGTTCTTCCCTGTATATACATCAAGTCAAATCATCACCATTAAAGCGAGGAAAATCAAGCTTCAGCCCATGAAATTTGTTGGAATAAGAGAAACCAGTGTCTACAAAAGACTTTGGATATTGTCTATTGTTCATGGATGAATACTAAAGATGGAGGATGATATTTTTCTCATCGAGATATTGGATTTTAGTATTGAGGGAAAAAATTTCATCTTCCATTTTTTTTCTTCTTATGCTTGAGTGACAATCATAACCCAGAGCTTTTTTGGGGGGGAATGGGTAAAAAACAAAAACATAATTTTTTTGAGAAAGGGAAAACTTGGAGCTGGGAAAAACTCTGATGACTAAATTGGGTTTGACTAGGTTTTTGACACTTCCTAAGAGATAGGGAAGCATAGAATGGGGAATTTTGGCCTCAAAAAATGGATTTTGGGATCGGGTCCTCAAGGAAGGAAATATGCAGAATCAAATTGCATGGGTTCTAGTGAATTTTCAAGGGAAACAGAGCTAAATCAAAGAAGATATGGAGAAAAAATAGAAATTTATACTTTTTTTCAGTCGAATTAATCTGTGAAAACTCTAGATATATGCGATATGATATTTATCAACTGATATTAGATATGGAACCCATGTATGTTTGGATTCTTAAAGGTTCATTGGATTCACTCGGACACCAATGATATCTAACCGCTTGTGTATTAAGGAAGTACTTCTCACTCCACGGCTCACGTAAGACTGATAAGCGCTTTTCCACAAATGGCAGATCTTGGTTTATCTCATGGGTGGGAACTAGTCAATTAAATAGGGTTCATTTCCTTTTTGGATGGAAGTTCCTCTCAATGGTCAACTACTTCAGGGTTCCTGTAGTACTCCTAACAAAGAGTTTTAAGGCTATTCCCAAGTAATTCCCACAGTTAAGCGGATAGGGGTTATTACTTGATCCGAACTTGCAATTAAAATGAAAAATATAGATGCAAAGAAGAAGAAATACTACAATAATCACAATGGTGGAAATCCACCATGAAAATTAAAAAAATGGTAGAAATTCAACCCAGTGATCCCAAGTGAGGCCAAAATCCTGTAAATAGAGTGAGGGTTTTGAGACAAAAAAATTAAAATTATAATAACCCGATTAATTTTTCTCGCAATATTTATTATGACTTAATTCTATAACTAGAACAACCACTCTACATCTATCTATGCAATCGGAATAGAAATCTGGGAAACATGTCAAAAGATATTCGCTCTGCAATTTTTGCTGTCGTCACCAAAATTATGAAAAATAGTTGATTTTAAATCAGTGATATCTCCACTTTATGAGCTCCAAATGAGATAATATTTTTTCTGAAACTGCATATTTTTTCATGAGGAATTCATATATGCAAATTATTTCTTCTAAATTAGGGAAACAAGTTTCAAAACTTGATCTGAATGTTGTCACCCAATATTACCCTATTTTTTTTCCAAAAGGAATAAATAATTTCCTACTTGTGCCAGGGAAAGTGCTCCGATATGAGATGTGAGAAACCTCCTACAATGAGAATGCACGATATAACAAATATAACATAACACATATGAAATTTATTGATCATACACCACTTCGAGGGGGGATCCTCCTTTGAGCAAGCTTAATACAAATAACTCATGGATTCCTTCATTGACCTCAAAATGTAGTTATATACTAAGTCTAATATAAACAACTGCTACTCCCCATGAATGTGGGATAGAAAAATATACTCACAGAACAACATAAAAATCATATGCATCCAAGAACAATATACTAACAAAGTAAAGAGATGGGTTGACAATGGTTCCTAACAATCACATTGGAATATATTTGTATTTAAACATTACATAGCATTCTATTCTTTGATAACATCAACCAACAATTTGACATATATCATATTTAAACATTATCTTCTTTGATTTGTATTCATCTATATTATAAAAAATTTTATGAAGTCATTTAACTATGATTATTGAGAATACGTTAAAAAATAACATTGTTTTGATGTCCACATTGTAATTGGAACAATTATAGACCAATATAATTGGTTCTATGAAGCACCCACAGGGATCAAATCCATAGAGGTTCGAAGCTTTCCTTTACGTTACTAAAAAAAGGGGGTTTCTGTTAGATTTTTAACATTATATTAGCATTATATTAGGATCTTTAACTGAGAGATTAACAGGCACATTAATCAAACACAAGAGACAATGAAAACAGTGTTTTTCCTTGGGGAAACCATAAATGGAGAAAACCCTGTAACTTCCTCAGAGATAGAATCAGCACCAAATAGAAAATCCCAAAACAGTAAGATGATCTCCCAACAATAGTATCCTCTTTCCTCCTATCCCCAGTGTCTTCTTCTTCATCAGCTATGCACTACAACTGATTTTGAGTGAGTGTGTGATAAATAGAGAGGCTAGCTCTCTATTTATACTAATTTCTAACTTAACTAAACCCAACTAGGGCTGACTTCACTAGGTGAGTCTAATAACCCTAGTGCCCCGGAACTACGGGGACTTTAACCCTTGATCAATAGGAGGGTTACCCACAATGACTTGACATGACTTGTTTACATTATAGATCCTCCTGATCGAAACATCAGGGCATGAAATGACTCAATTACATTACAGACACATCTTGGAATAAACATCGGGGTACAAGACATAAGATATATAAGTGAATACATTCCGAAGTTACAAATACATTAACACTCCCTCTTAACTAGGAAGGTATTCTTTCGACACAATTTTCAGCACTTGTCTTCTTCTATGTATCGATTGGATCATCTCATCATCTTCGTCTTCAAGTATTCTTCGTATTCAAGTATTCTTCATCTTTGAGTATTCTTCGTCTTCAAGTCATCTTCTTCTTCAAGTCTTCTTCATCACGAGATCTGGATCATCATTACTATTGTATCATCACTGCTGGATCATCATCACATCTAGATCATCACTTGATATGGATCATCATCAAGTCTAGATCATCACATCTGGATCATCACTTGATCTCTATCATCATCAAGTCTGGATCATCATCACATCTGGATCATCACTTGATCTAGATCATCGTCAAGTTTGGATCATCATTATATGCTATCTCAGAATGGTGCTATCTTCATTCTTCTTGTCATAGGAATTTCTACATAGCCAGCCCTTTTTCATGCTGGTTGTAGGCCTACCCTTCATGTAGGTCTTCAGCACTTATATCTGACCCTAAGTCAGAAAGGCCCGCCCAGCTCTTACATCTGACCTCATCTTGTTAGAAAGGCATGCCTAGCACTCACATCTGACCATGTGTAAACACATCGCGCCAGAATGACTCAGCACTTGCATCCAACCTCATCTTGTCAGAAAGGCTCTGCACTTACATCCGACCCCATCTTGTCAGAAAGGCATAGCACTCACATATGACCATGTGTAAACACATCGTGCCAGAATGGTTCATCACTTATATCCAACCTCATCTTGTCAAAAAGGCTCTACACTTACATTCGACCATGTGTAAACACATCGCATCGAAAGGGCTCTCAGTCCCAAACTAAGGATTCCTGGTAACTGACTAGGTGCCTCCATTCTCCCAGAGAATGGCATCGGCCCTTATATCTGATCAATTGGGATCACATCCCTCAATCACATCAGAATGTCCATGCACTCACATTTGATCATGTAATACTACATCCTACAATCATATCAGAATGGCCCTCAGTCCTAGACTGAGTATTCCTGGTAACTGACCAAGTGCCTCCATTCCAAGAATGGCATTCAGCCCTTACATTTGATCATGTAGGAACCAATCCTACAATCACATCAGAATGGATCCGCACTCACATCTTACATGGAAGGAATCAAATCCTCTCACCATGATAGAATGGCTTGACCCTTACATTTGACCATGGAAGGAACTTAATCCTCTCCCATGTCAGAATGGCTCTAGGTCTCATCATTTCCCCTTGGAGGGAACCTCGATCTAGAGAACACCAAGCTTCTCCATGAAGTACTCAAACTTCACTCTAGCCAATGGCTTTGTCAATACATCTTCTATATGTTTGTCCATTGCAACATAGTGGAGCTTCACTGCTCCTTTCTACACCATATCCTTGATATAGTGATACTTGATCTCAATATGCTTTGACTTGTCATGGAACACAAGGTTCTCTAAAAACTTCACACAACTCTGGTTGTCACAATATATACCAGTAGAATCCATGTGGAGATCAAATAAATCATACAGTATCTTTCTTAGCCTTACTACCTCACAACTAGCTGAACAAGCTACAACATACTCTGCTTCAGTTGTACTCAGTGCCACATAGGATTGCTTCCTACTAAACCAAGAGATCACACTTGATCCCATACTGAAGCAACATCCTAAAGTGCTCCTCCTATCGATGGAACTGCCTGCCCAATCTGAATCAACATAACCCTCTAGGGTAATCTTTTTATTTTCATCGTACTTGAGCCCATAGTCAACTGTACCCTTCAAGTACCTCAGAATATGCTTTGCAGCAACCAAGTGAACATGTCTCAGACCTATCAGGAACTGGCTCAAGGTGTTCATAGCAAAGCAAATATTTGGTCTCGTGTTCGTCAGGTACATCAAGGACCTAATCATCTGACGATACATCATGGCATCAACCAGTTCTAATGAAGCATCACTCAATAGCTTCAGGTTTGATGCCATAGGTGTGGTTATGGCCTTACATTCCATCATCTCGAATCTCTTCAGAATCTCTACTGCATACTTCGCTTTTCCAAGGAAGATTCCATCTGCATTCTGCCACACCTCCATGCCTAAGAAATAGTGCATCATGCCCAAGTATTTCATTTCAAACTTGGCAGCAACTTTCGTCTTCGTATCAGCAATCAACCCATCCATACCTGTTACAAACACATCATCCACATATAGTAGGAGTATCACTGGGTTTCCATCTTCAACCTTGTAGTAAAGGTTGGAATATGATTTACTCTTGGTAAATCCCAAACTGGATAGGAAACAATCAATTCTACCGTACCATGTCTTGGGTTCCTATTTCAAACCGTATAGGGATTTCTTCATTCTACACACATGAGACTCCCTGTCATGTGTCTTAAAACCAAGTGGTTGTTCCACATACACTTCCTCTTCTACTACACCATTCAAGAAAGTAGTCTTAACATACATCTGGTGTATCTTCCATTTCATCACTGGATCCAGAGCAAGTACTGATCTGATGGAAGTGTATCTAGCTATAGGTGCAAATTTTTCTTCATAATGTATTCCTTTTTTCTGAGAGAAACCATGAGCCACGAATCTAGCTTTATATTTCTCGATGCTGCCATCTGCAGCATGCTTGATCTTGTAGATCCATTTGGAAGTTACAATGGAATTCCATTTTCATCTTGGGACAACATCCCAAACATCATTCTTCATGATCGATTGATAATCTTCCATCATAGCATCCTTCCATTCTTTCCAATCTGCCACTTCTTCATAGTTGGAATGTTCTTTATCGATAACATCACATAGTAAGGCTACGTAACTTCATAAAGATCTAGTTCTCTTTCTTCCTCTGGGAGTTTCTTCTAAAGATCCATATCTTTCTGCACCTTGGAGAATTTCATGTACCCAAGCAGGTTTCCTCTTATGAGGATTCTTCTCCAGAGGTGGATCTATAGGTTCTTCAGGTTCTTCTAATTCTCAATCTTCTTCTTGAATTTCTTTGTTCATGATTGTGTCATGAATTCTGGGTTCTCTTGTTTCTTCAGGTTCTTCAGCTAGTCTCTTCCTTGATTTGATGTAGTCTGAATCTTCAAAAAAATTTACATCTCTACTAATATCAATCTTATTTAACCCTGGGAAGTATATTATGCAAGCCTTCAAGCTATCAGAGTATCCCACAAATATGCCCTTCTTTCCTGAAGGATCTAGCTTCGTCCTCTTTTCTTTCAGAATGTGTATGTACATAGGATAGTCGAATATTCTGAGATGGTTGACTTCTGGTTTCTTGCCGAAGAATACTTCTTCAGGAGTCTTGTTCTCGAGTACTCTGTGTGGAGTATGGATAGTACATACATCGTTGTTCTGGCAGCTTCTGCCCAAAGATGCATAGGAAGATCTTCATCATGAAGCATTGCTCTTGCAGCTTCCGTGATAGTTCTATTCTTCCTTTCTACAATCCCATTCTGCTGTGGATTATTTGGAGTGGACAACTCCCTCTTAATACCTGAGTGTTTGCACAACTCTTTGAATTCATTTGATGTGAATTCTCCACCATTATCTGATCGAAAAGTATTGATCTTATTTTTAGTGTGGTTCTCGATCAAGGATTTGAATTCCTTGAACTCGCTAAGTTCTTAATCTTTGTTCTTCATGAAGTAGATCCATGTCTTCCTATAAAAATCATCAATAAAAGAAACATAGTATGCATACCCTCTTAGTGAACTGGATGACATTGGGCCACATACATTGGAATGGATGATTTCCAAGATTCATTTTTCCTTGCTCTCGCTACTTGGAAATGTCTTCTTTGTGTTCTTTCCTTTCTCACATCCTTTGCATACACCTTCATGTTTTGTCTGCATTTCTGGGAGACCTTCAACACCTTTACTTGCAAGTGGTAGTGCTCTGTAATGCACATGTGCAAGCCTTCTATGCCAAAGCGCATTTGGTTCTACTGAGTCATGAAGCAAGGATTGTTCTTGTTGGCACTTCAATTTTTATAGTCCTCCTTCTTGTTCTCCAATCACTACTACATCATCTAAAGACTTTCCTTTTGGCCACATGAGGAATTTTCCATCTACAAATGCAACTCTCATTCCTTTTGCATCTAATGCAAATATGGAGAGGACGTTCTTCTTTAGTCCAGGTACACACAATACATCTATAATCTTGATAGAATTTTGAGAGTCTATCTTATAGGAAGATTCCCCACTAACTTTTATTGGATACTGGTAGTCATCTCCAAGTTTCACCTTGTGAGGTGATTCATGTTTAGATAATTTCACAAAGGGTTCCTTGAATCCTGCCATGTTCTTGGAAGCACCACTGTCTATAATCCAATCATTGCTTCCATGTGTGATAGTTCCCGTTAGAGCGAAAATCAGAACATATTCTTCATCACTTGAAGAATCGTCACTGACTTGTCTGTTTCTCTTTGTGGAAGGTTCATCATCCTCTGCAGCATGAGCATGGTGTCTTCTCTTGTTTCCCTTCTTCTTGTGAGAGCTACTATTGTTCTTAGGACAATCTCTAGCAAAGTGTCCTCTTTGATCACATGTATAGCAATTGAACTTAGACTTATCTCTAGGCTTTCTAAAGTTATTACTTTGATGAGAGTACTTACTTCTGTGGTGGCTAGATTTGGTTTTCTTGGATTGTACTGTGAGAGCTTGATCTTCAATTCCCATCTTCTCTTCTCAAGCTGCTATCCGAGCTTCTTCTTGAGAGCATTCTTCCCATAGTCTGTTGAACTTGAATAACTTCTTTCTGGCACAGATCCCTTGAATGAAAGAGTACCATGTCCTAGGGAGACCATTCAAGGTGGTCATTACAATCTCTGCATTCTCCACTTCTTCATCTACTGCTTCCAATTGTTCCTTTATCTGAGAAATCCTTGTAAAGTAATACTATATGGTTTCTGCATTTTGGATCTTCACATTGTTCAACTGGTTCCTCATGTTCATCTTCCGGTTTATGTTCTTTCCTTCAAACAATTTGGTTAGGGCATCAAGCATAGCTTTAGGTGTCTTTAGGGAGGACACATGTGGTATGAGGTGATCCTTAATTGAATTAGCAATGATCCTCTTTGCCATAACCAACTTCTTCTTGTGTAAGGCCTTATCCTCATCTCCCTCTGGAACTGGAATCTCCTCGTTGATGTAGGAGTTTAAATCATTCTCTTCTAGGACCAAGGAGATCCTATACTTCCAGGCTCAGAAGTTACTAGCTCCCTCAAGATTTTCATCAAGCTTGGTATGATGAGACATATTAACTGAGAACCTCAAATGGAAATACAAAATATTTATATCTTACTAGTTCAAGATGTCGGATCTAGATTTGGAGCTGAAATTCTGCAGGGCTGGATCAAGAGCAGATTAGGGTTTTGCTTTTCCAGAGTTCTACCCAACCAAATGCTTTGATCTTGGTCCCTAACTTTGATTTTGAGGAGGATATCAATCTAGGCCTGGGCTCACTAAAAAATTCCACTTTTGTGAAAAGCCGTAATTTTCGGCAGTAGTGTCGGGTCCAAAACTGAAAAACCTCATAACATTATTTTGCTTCAACAGAAAGATGTGCCCTAGGTAGGAGAGTTATTCCAACATTCTTTTGTTGAAAATCTATGGAGAGAGATCCAAAAAATAGGAATCCCTAATTCCCACAACTACACAGTGTCTTCTTCTCAGGTTAGCTCTCATACCATGTTAGATTTTTAACATTAAGCTAGCATTATATTAGGATATTTAACTAAGAGAACAACAAGCACATCGATCAAACACAAGAGCCAATGAACACAATGTTTTTCCTTGGGGAAACCTCAAATGGAGAAAACCCCACAACTTCCTCAGAGATAGAATAAACACCAGAAACAAAAGCCCAAAACAATAAGATGATCTCCTGACAGTAGTAACCTCTTTCTTCGTAGCCCCAGTGTCTTCTTCCTCAGCTATGCTCTACAACTGAGTATGAGTGAGTGTGTGATAAATAGAGAGGCTAGCTCTCTATTTATACTAATTCCCAACTTGATTAAACCCAACTAGGACTGACTTCACTAGGTGAGTCTAAGAACCCTAGTGCCCCAGAATTGCGGGGACTTTAACCCTTGATCAATAGGAGGGTTACCCACAATGACTTGACATGACTTGTTTACATTATAGATCCTCTTGATCAGAACATTGGGGCATGACATGACTCGATTACATTACAGACATATCCTGAAATAAACATCAGGGTACAAGACATAAGATATATAAGTGAATACATTTCGAATTTACAAATACATTAACAGTTTCCACTTGAAGTATTTTGATCTTTCTCAACACTTCATATAACAAGAATTATATAGGGGTTGATGCACAATCATGGAGTCCTTTAAAGACACCTTAGATGCCACATAATACTGGAAAAACCTGGAACCTCTGAATTTAGGTGAGAATTAGGGGTAGTTCCCTAACGTATTTGAAGATGAAGTAAAAATACAAAATATAGGTAATTGAATCAAATTTCATAATATATAACATTTATGCAGAAAAAATGTGTGTAAATGATTATAAAATTAGTTTCCTTGAAATTAAGTTTTCAAATTTTCAGCACATCATAACATATATGCATGTGCAGGTGCAGTAATATAAGAGGTAAATGATGTCAATTTTGGATAAAATATTGTAGACATATAAAGGACATATGGGCCTAGTGAAACACTATTTATTCAGAATTTTTCATGAATTATTTTTATTATTATTAATTATTGAAGTCATAAAACCTTGAAATGAAAACATTCTGTGTGGGTGCAACACTTTAGAGGATAAAATTAATGGAATTCTTTTATTTCTATATATAAGATTGTAGATATTTCTCTCTTCTAGTGCACCATATAGTTTTCTTGGGAAATGGTGAAGGGACTCAAAAGTTATATAAAAAAAATCGATGTATCTATTTTCGAAAACTAGCGTGTGTCATTTAGAAAAATAATGATAAATAATTAAAACATACATTTGAAGGAAAAAATTAAATATTCAGAATCGTAATATCATACTCTACAATATTCTAAATTTTTATAAAAGAATATTGTGTTTGTTCAAGCAAAACACACCATCGAAATTGAGCATATTGATAGATTTGTAAAAGACAGGCAATAGCCCTAGTTTATTTGTCCTAGCCAATAGGTTCGGTAGTCCAAAGCTATTTCCGAAAATAATGGCAAACCTAATTCCCGTCAATTTTTTAAATTTTAAAAACACGCATATGCCTTATAATGCATATATGTTTTAGTGTTATTCATATCACATATACGATTTTGCTTAACTAGCTTGGTACGAGAGTAAAAAAGAGTAAATACCAAGTTAGTGGATAGTATTTGGGATAAATCCCATCTAAAAAGAAAATATCATGGTAATTATTGGCCCCTCCAAAGTGGTTCAGTGTGGAAAAATGATGACACTTAGCCTAAAATTTGTGAATGGTTGTGGATAATGATGTCATATTATTGGAGATTCAAGGCACTTGTCCATGGTGCTTTTTCACAGTGCTTAAGACATAGAAGATTATTTTTATACTTAAATATTGATTTTTATTTCCTAACCTTTCTCTAAGGCTCGAAACTCATATCTAGATCTAAATTATTCATAATGGTACCAACATATCCACTATGAGGATAAGCATTATGAGATAATTTATGTTGTTTTGAAGCATTATTTTTGTCCTCGGACACACAAAAGCATGTTTTAGAGCTTAAGGACAAGGTATCATCTCTCTATTATGTTGAAGCTCGACGATGTATACATTGTGATCGAGAATGTCTTATGGTTTCTCCCACAACTATGTCTAGGGCATGCTCATGAGTTCATGTATGGTGGATCAAATTTCATTCTTAAAACTATATTCTAATATTTTTTATTTATGGTACAAGGCCTAGGTTTCCTAACTTAACAATTTCCAAGACCCATGGATTCATATCTACTATCCAAAACCTTCTAACGACATCCATGTCACCACTTGAAGGAGAGGGTAACTTCAATAGGTTACGGTTGGTCATTTGAGGTGTTTTTCATGGTCATGGATTCCTAGAAATTTTTTTTAGAGTACAATCCCAATGTTTACTCCCCCAACAATGTCGAACGCCACACGACCCATACCTAGTGCTTGGAATTCATGTGAGGTTATTCGAGGTATCATTTTAGGCCTTGGATGGATATAATATTCCTTTATGGACTAAGGCTTGCGTTTACTTTGTCAACCATGTGTAAGGCCTTGAGAACCATGTCTAATATTTAAAACCTCTTGATGGAATGATTATCCCCAGTTTTTGGATAGGGATACCATCAATAGGTCCTCTGTGGTAGTTTGAAGTGTCCTTATTAACCTTCAATGACTAAGGGATTCATTTAGGACCCAAGGCTTGGGTTTCCTCCCATTTACATGCATATGGGCCCGAGACCCATAAATAATGTAAACAAAATCACTCGTATCAATCACATATACCTAATTTAAGTCCAAAGACACCTTAGAGAGTTCATGTGTTGTGGCTTGATACATTATTCTTTCCTCTGGATCCCTAGAAGCTTCCTTTAGTATCTACAACCTGGGTTTCTCGATCACTCAACCATTTCAAAGGTCTCTAAACCCATCATTAGTGATTCAAAAAAACTAATGGTGTCAATGCCCACATTCTAAAATAATAATCACCTCAAGAAGTAACATATGTTGGTTTAAGGTGTTATTGGTGGTCCTAGATTCCTAGAAGCTTCATTTAAGGCCTAAAGTAGAGGTTTCATCCATTGACAATGTTTAACACCCCAAGTCCCTCCATCCCACTTATATTTCTCCTCCCTTCATCCCCCCCATATATGTACCCTACTCATCCCTCCCTCCCATGATTCCCTCTACACCTTCCTCTCCATCCTTTGACTCCCCCCCCTCTTAACCAATGTAATGTTGGGCCATGAGCCACCCCATAAACTATCTGGGTGGAATATTGGGAGTCTAAATGGTATTATAATGAGATAAGGGTTCCATTATAGGTTTTTGGATGGGAGGTATGGGTCTTTGTACATTGAATATAATCATGGAAGAGAAGACAATAAGTCCCTAAATCAAAATACATGCCTTATAGATGGAATATTTGGCCCTTAGTGGGATATGGGTGTCATTAGGAGGTTTTATGCATTAAGGATGGGTTTCAAGGTCTTAACCATGGTAATGGGACAATAGTGTAACATAAACAAGTCTTAAAGCAATACACATGCCCTTTAAAGGGGATATTTATCCTTAATATGGGATATATGTTCCATTAGACTATTTTATGCATTGAAGATTGTTCAGGAGGAATTGACCATGGTCATATAGGAAGAATTATGAATATTTCCAACAAGAGATAGTTCTGAAGACACTACCATGGTCCAAGGATAGGTCTAGAGGTCTTAACCATTGGTATGGGTTCCATTATAAGGTTATCAAGTTTAAATATTTGATATGCACTAAATCGTATATGCAATATATCGCATATGCGATTTAGTGATCCCGTAATAAAAAATGGCTATTAAGTAAAAATTTGTGTATCCATATACCATATGTGATATAGTGTATATGTGATAAAATAGACATGCATTTTATCACATATTCGATATGTGTTATATAAAAAATGTTGGGTTGTGTGTTGTGGGCTAGGGTTACTGTAGAAAAAGACATAATTCTTCTCAACCCGTACATAGAGAACTGTTCAACCTGTAATTTAATCACTTCTTATACAAATCCACAGGTTTTATACAAGTTTGGGTGGATTTCAATGCAGAATGTACATAATAGAGTTCAAAAGTCATCGAGGAAGGTGCTTACATCGGAAGAAGCTGAAAATAAAAAATAAAAGAAGAGGGAAGATTCAAGAAATCGTCGGCATTCATTGGCTGAGCAAATAGTTCCCATTCCTTCTCAACAGATACCTGACGTAGAGGCTGAGGAAGATAATGTAATATTAAAGGAATTTTGTTATAGGGGAGATGATATTATTGTTCCATTATTAAACCAAAAATCTTGTGAAGAGTTCAATAATTATGTTACTCCCGATGCAAATGTGACTCTCCAACAACCATGCCAGGTGGTTCAATCTCCTAATTGAAGTTGTCATCCTGTAGTGGATGTAAACTTCACTCCATAATTTCAAATGGAAATAAATCTCACATCAAAATGAAAGAGAACTCCTAAATGCATACAATTTGATGAAAGTAAATTGACTTCCATGGAAGGTAGGGTGGCTAAACGCACTATCCTTCATCATTGTTCTCAAATACTGAAAAAATATTTTGATAACAAATCTGAAGCCAGTAAATGCCAATTTTTTTTAGCTTTGCTTAAATATAGAAATATAGAAAATGTTAGAAAAAATTTAGGCATAAGAAAATTGAAGAATACCGAATCAAGTAATCACATTGTTAAATTTCTTCTTGTTACATTCATATCGATTGGTAAAAAAACTCGTTCACGGGACTGTAATGTGGCTCAGCGCGTATTGGATGAATCAATTGTATGTAGATACACAAGACAACATAATTTACTTAAATAGAAATAAAAAATTGTGCATTTACATCCAAATACGCTTAAAAAATATTTAGTAAGAAGAGACAGCCTTGATGTAGAGGGACAAATGGAAACATTATGGGATTTAGCGGTAGGTTACCCCACAAAGACATGAATTTAGTCAAAGTAGTGAAGGGACTAGTGTACACTTTTTGGCATGATAACACCAGGCCTTATTCTAACACAAATGATGTGTTAAAACACTATATGGGTTCTATGAATAATGAACCTCATGTTAAACATTATCTTGACATGACACAAACTCAATTGTTCAAGGTGTTTAAAGTTTCCCATGTAGAGCTAAGGATGGGGAAAATATCTTTGGAAAAATGCAAGACTTGGTATGTTAGAATCAATACCATCCATAACATTTGTTTTTGTATATACCACATAGAGTTTGATATATATTATCATATATTTTCACATATACGTCATTTTTTGCATCCTAACCATGTGCAAGAATGCTCAAGTACAGTACCGCCAATGTCATCCAGAGATTTTATCCATAACATGATGTGTCCGAAGCAAGATGTACAGACACATTACTTAAAAAAATGTGTAGAGGGTTCTTTCAACAATTGTAGAGGGCTATAATTATGGTCTGATTGCATCCATGAGAGTCAAGAACAAGCATTCGAGAATGAAATTGATGAGAAGCAAAACTATCAGTATGAGACATATCAACTACATGATGGGAAAGAAAGTAGGAAGATTAACTTGGTGACTTCACATGTGACTTCATGTACATTAAGTTGGTGACTACATGTACATATTTTTATGTTGTTTTATAACACTATTTATTTGTTTACACCAGGTGCAAGTATGTGATTTTATATCAGTTTTTCGTGGAAAGATCCAACACTACATTCAACATGTCGATATGTCACGGTGGCAAGATGAGCAATTCAAAATATGTTGGGACACCTTTCCTCTCATAACAATACTATTAGTGCTTTAATTTGTGGAAAATTACACCCTACAACCACAAAATGAAATACAAAGTCAATACTATCACTCACAGAAGGTGAGCATAACGGTCCATATCAGGTATCGACATGGGCTAGATAGTAATGAAGATAAAGGTGTGATACTGAAAGAAATTCACGTATACATAAGTGAAGACCGAACCCATTAAATCCACTATGTGAAGCATTGTTTTAAATTATTCTATGATCATGTGATAGCTATGGATAAATTTGTTATCGTCATTTCATTTGGTCATATGGTTGTGATGGACAGTTCAAGAATGCACATGTATTTCAATGGTTGTGTTTGTTGCACATAAAATACAAGGTGCCACATTTATGGAACTACTTTGAAACTAGTCATGGAAAAGGAGAGCACGATGGTGCTGGTGCATGCATAAAAACTACCCTTCGAAGGGAAGAGATGAAGTTTACAAGTGCTCACCTTCGAGACGCTACATCTATAGTGAAATGGTGTGCATCTGCCATGGGAGAACAAGAAAAAAGGAAACACCTAGTGCGTAGAATATTCTGGGAGGTGAAAAATGTGGACCAATCCCAAACACATCGGGTGAACATAGTGCATGGAACTCGGAATTTTCATTCAATTAGAAGCTCAAACAACTCGGCCCTACAAATTTGGACAATATTGAAGGCTTACTTTTGTAGTTAATGTAGCATCGATGATTGGGATGATTGTGAGTATACAGATACATTTGATACATGGGATCGAGTGGTAGTTGGCATTGATTTCAAGGGGATTAATGAAATAGACCATTTGGAAGATGATCATACACACATTTCTACAGACTACGATCACATATCAGATCTCATACATATGGTATGATGTTATGGTATGGTATGGCATGATGGTATGATGTTATGATGGTATGATATGGTATGTTAGTATGGTATGGTATGACGGTATGATGTTATGATGTGATGGTATGGTATGGTATGATGTTATGATGTTAGTGTATGGAATTAAGGTAGTTTATGGTATGGTTATGATATAACTAAGGTTTCATGAACTCTTTAGGTTTATATCATTATATTGGTTAGTATCATTTGAGTAGAAACCAAAATGCCATATACCTAGGCTATGCACATACATGAAACAAAATGAGTAGGGTTGAACATGGATCACAAGAGGAAGTTAACATGCATGCATGACTTAGAAGTAGAAACACATGTATGATGTTATGATGTTAGTTTTATGATTTTAGTGTATGGAATTTAGGTAGTGTATGGTATGGTTATGACGTTAAAAAGTTGATGATAGCCATAATGTTAAAAAGTTGATGATAGTTGAATTTAGGTAGTTGTATATTATGGTTATGGTTATGGTGTCTAGTGATGATCTCCCATGACTTATTTAATAGTTACTTGATCTTAGTTGGATGAGTCATAAATTATTCCTTGAAGTATTGGAAATATTCCAATAGTTAATATGATATGTCATGATAATGTCTTTAATATCATAATATCACATAGGTGAACCACACATTATCATTTTAATTAAACACATACTTAATGAAAGACATAGGTAAACATATCTGAAAGGCATATAATAAATATCATGTTCCAAAATCAAGTCAACCATATGTATAAATTTGAAACTTTCTTTGTATTATATACATACAAATAATGTTACAAAAATTGGCATGCCACATGGCCATAATATAAAATAGTGGATCAAAATGTACATCTGTGTGTATACAAACAAAAACTTGCCTGTATGTATCCCCCCTATACATTTATTTTATTTATCCCCCCTTTCATTGCCACAGTAAATGTCTTCTGAGAAGTCTATCTTTCTTTTCTAGCTTCTTAGTCGGGATCCCCAATGCTGAACAAGAGGGACATATCTCATTTGCGGAGACTGTAGACAAACCAAAATTTGTAAGTTAGTTTACCAACCTATAAAAATTCTATGTACATTTGTTCAAATTCCAAACCAATATAACACTTTTACTTACTGTACGTGAGTAAGTTATGGTGGGTCGTGGTGTCTCACTAGTAGCGACCCCGATTGGGTACTCTTCAAGAACCACTTGCTCACTATCAAGTTGCATAAAAAATATATATATTTCAATGTCAAAAAAATAATGGGCGCATGAAAACAAATACTTACATGTACAAATAAAACTATACTACATTGAGGGACAATGACTTTTTCAAAAAAATCAAGAGATACATGTACCTTGGGGGGAGGAGGGGGGGGAGAGGTGGGTGAGCGACAACCCAGATTGGGTTCTACTCAAGCACTACTCGCTCACTATTAAGTTGCATAAAATAATATATATTTCAATGTCAACATATCAATGGGGGAAACAAGGAAAAAGATACTTGCATGTACAAAAAGAAATATAAGTAAGACAAGCAATATATAAATATACATGGGGGTCGTGAGAGGTGTGTAACCAGTGGGTCAAACAACTAACAATGGGATAAAATGATTTCTATATGCATTAGTGAAGAAGGCCACTTGTTGGATATCATAATAAAAATTATGTTCCTACCTAGACAATTTCAAATAGTTAGAAAAGTAAATGTTGAATCATGAAAAGCACAATTAAAAGAAAGCGATACATAAACGTACTTGGTGGGGGGTCAGAGGTGGGTCACCAACAACTTTGATTTGGTTCTCTTCAAGAACCACTACCTGCCTAGAAGCCTACATAAAGTAACATATGTCAATGTCATATAATAAAAATAAACCGAGACATATATACTACATGGACGAAAAATGATGTTTTCAAAGAAAGAGAAACATACATGTGCCTAGGTGAGGGGAAGAGGTGGGTCACCAACAACTTGGATTTGGTGCTCTTCAAGCACCACTGTGTTACTAGATTCCTGCATAAAGTAACATATGTCAATGTCAGCAAATACAAATAAAATGAGACATATACTACATGGATGAAAAATGATGTTTTCAAAGAAAGTGAAACATAGATGTACCTTGGGGGGAGAGGTGGGCCACCAACAACCTATATTTGGTGCTCCTCAAGCACCATTGGCTCAATATATGTATTAATAAAGTAACATATGTCAATGTTAGATAATACAAAGAAAACGAGACATATACAAGATGGACGAAAAATTATTTTTTCAAAGAAAGAAAAACATACATGTACCTTGGGGGGGGGGGAGGTGGGTCCCCAATCAAAAAGGTTGTTTCGCTGCCATAGATATCATGCCACATAAAAAAACATAAGAATACAATTAGAAAATTTATAATAATTAAAATCATATATGTTGAATTATTAAAAGAATAATTAAAATAATACCTGTGTCTTGGAATCTTCCTCTACATGTGAGGGACTTGGTTGGGATTCCACAAACTCATTGTGCCCACCCTGCATAAAACATATTGCATCCATATTATGACGTATTGAACATTGCAATATCTACTATAAATATGTAAATAACATTGACAAATTAAAAGGTAAAGTTCTTACAGCTAATGTTGAAGCACCAAAACCATATGCATCATTCATTGTTGCATCAATGATATCAACATCAATCGTTGGACTATGTGAATCTAGGGTGTGATAGGACACCAGCTATATATGTGTTCACATAATTTGTTAGATAATTAAATAGAAATAAATAAAGAAAAAATTTAAAATTGTGATATAAAACAAAATATAATATGAAAATAATGAGTTTTACTTACATATCAAAGTAATCCATCATCCCAGAACTCTGAAGCAGACCCATAGCATATTCATCCACACACTGTGAAAGGGTGTGGAATAACACAATACTCTGAACCCTCTACATCTCCAATGCGATCTATACTTATAGTATGGTCTAGAGACCTAGTATGTGGATCCTAAGCGTGGGATGGGACAGCTTCCGAAGTGCCAACCCCTTGGCCTACATTTCCTTGGATAAAAGTCCCATGTTAAGGCAATGTATTTGCCAAGTAGAAGAAGGCCTCCTGTGTATCATCAATCATAGGACCTGCAGGAGGATATATCCCATGGGGTTTTGGTGTGCGTGGAGGATGTGGCACATCATTCCTAGACCCTTCCCTATCTTGGGGCATCCCATGACCCATATCCTAGAACTCTAAAATATTAAAATAGTTAACATGCTTCCCCAAGATAAATTCTGCATACAACTTCCTCAAGAAATAGAATGGGACGTCTCTATTTCCATGAGGGTATTCATCAAAGACCATGTACTAGTGATCCATCCAATTGGATTTCACATTTAGTTCTTGTTGGTAGTTAGCAACAACCCCTTCATTTTTCCATTAGGATGAAGGGGGATCAACTCTCTTTTATGATTTACCTATTAAAAATTATACAGAGTGCCTTCAAAATCTTCGATTCTGAAAGTACTCTCATTTGTAGAAGAGTCAAGTAACATATTAGAAGCTGATGAAAACATTTTTATAAACTTGTAAGTTTCATAAATTTTTATATAATCAATTTTATTTATTAATCTATTTGATTATATATATTGAGTTAAGAAACTTAAAGGGATGGTATGCTAATTAAGGATCAACAAAAACCATAGTTTGAATTTGTTTTAAATGGTTAATGACAAGATATTATAAGTTCTTAAAGTCCTAGAACTAAAGGAGAATTATTAAATTAAAATTCTTATTAAACCTAAGAGTTCACACCCCATATGTAACTTAAATATCTTACCATGACTTTGTAAAATTGGATATAAATAGCTAGTGAATAAATGAGTATCATTTGGAAATATTAATATGTTATAGTTTTATAGCTTAGTATCCTATCAAATTCAATTTAGGATATTAATGGATGGGATTTTTCAAAGTCTTAAAAACTATATGTTGCAGCTGCAACATTTTCCCAAAATTCAACAATTTCGGGACCCTCCTTTTGCTTAGATGGGTTTGATTTTCTTCTTTAAATTTGATTTAATGACTCTTCAAAAAGACTGTTTCTAATGACTGAAAGTATCCACTTTTGTTTTTGTCATTGAGTACGTTTTCAGGTGTTTGAATCCAGTTTCTGAGTTAATGGTCCAAACGTTTCTTTCATTGAAATGACTTCAACTTTTCTTTCATTGAAATGACTGAATCAGAAGATTGTTAGCTTGCGCCCCCACCGTTGTGGAGAAGTAATAAGCTTCAGTCCCGATATTTGTTTCCGACGCATTTTCGGCTAACGTTTGATTTTCACATAGGAATGTTTTGTTGCTACTTTCTCCACAGTTGCGGATGGAAAAATATGAAGCCCCCTCGATTATTGTATTGACCTTTCAAGATCCACTTTGTTGTTTCATCGATCCTTCACTTTTATCTTCCGTCGTTGCAGCTGCAGAAAGAAATTTTATCTTCCATTGTTGTGGCCGCAGAAAGAACAACCTTTTTGATACTTTAATTGTTTTCTCTTTTGATTCAGACCTTACATGGAGGGGCGTGATGTCCTTTATGTTCCGCCGTTATGGCTCCCAAAGCAACTAATCACCCGAAATGAAAAGCAAACAGCACACCGATGTGGGATGGTATTTTAGACGCATGATCGTAGTCTTTTATCTTCCGTCATTGTGGATGTGCAAAGCACTCGTCTGCCGATGTCTATGTCCTTCCGACTTCCGATTAAGAGATTTCCCGCCCATATTTTAGGTCATATTTTTTCCGACCCCGATCGACGAAGTGGTTGATTTGCAAAAGAGAGCTTAATGATTATTTCCATTTTCAGTTACATGATTTACAGGTAATGACATCCTTTTGTGCATGCCTGTAAAATCACAGATTTTATAGGCACACATTTAAATTATAGTTTCTTTTATTTCTCCTATTATAAATTATAGTTTCTTTTATTTGTCCTTTTGTTTGTTTGAAACAGGTGGGCATGTCATCGCCATCCTACACAGTTTCAGGACGTGTCTAATATCCTGGATTTTAGTTGGAAGACGTGGCTGTTCATTAGAGACTGGAATTTCGAACCAGCCACGAATTGGCCAGTCCCTTTAAGCCAGCAAATGTTTCAGGTTTCATAATTAAATGGATCCTCGATTTTGATGATGTTCTCCTCATTTATATTTTGCCAGCAAATGATGAAGTTGTTCCAAAATCGAACGATATAGATGTTAGATGTCAAGTAACAGTTGTTGCATGGACAAATTGACATTTGTAGATAAGAAAACAGTTACAGAATCGATGATTCAGATGGAAGGTGCACTACTAAAGAAGATGATAATTAAAAGCATTAAGTCCTAGATGTTCGATAGTTAATGGACTTGAGGGTTTATTTTTAGCTTTAGTTGCATAGAACGAGGAAAAGTAGTTATTAGACTATGTTATAAAAACTCTGAAAAACTTATTGTAAATGAGGATGGAGTGACTAAAGTAAAAATACTTGAAATACTATTTTGATGCTAGTTTTGTTCTTGGCTGAAGTTTTATCTTTGGATCTGGGATATGACTGGAAATATCCAAGTTGATATCGTGACTGGTATTGTTTTGGATACTCTTTATATTTCAGTATCAGATCTTCTATTTTAATATTAATACAGTGTACTTGGTTATGCTTGTGATTATTAATCAGTATTTCACTTTGTCATCCCAATATTATATTTGAATTAATATGTCGTTGTGACTGAATTTACTAGTGTTTCTACTGTAAATTCAAGATATAAGGATATATATTTATGTCTGTTAGATATCATTTGTATTTTTACAGTGATTTCATACTGATCATTATCTCTTATTCAAATATCTGATGTTGGTTATTAGTTATTAATTAATTAGACACTTCAAAATATTTGAAGTAATTGTTTATCTCAGTTTTTTTGATAAGTTATTTTGTAGCAGAATGATTTAGTGTGTATGGCTTAAATATTTCTATTTAGATCCTACCATTTATCTTTCTATTCATTTTACATTAATTAATAATTAATATAATATTTAAAATTGCTCTCAACTGAGATAGGATAGATAGCACAGTTAAGATAGTATAGTTATTATTGTCATAATATAGTTACATTTAACAGTTGTTAAATTTGTGTAATTCTTAGAATAAGTTTTTTTTTATAGTCTTTACATTCAGAAAACTCTTCAAAAATCAAAGACTTTCCTTAAGAAATAAATTGTAGGATACCTTAGGTAGTTGAAAATAATTTTTAGGGTCTTATTAGACAGAAATAACATTAGGACAGATTTTTGTTGAATTTTAGTTTCTCCTTAAGAGAAAAATTCAGATGGTAGCAGGACCATAACCTGCGAGATTTTGCTACTCCAAACACATCGGATGCTGGTTTAAGCTGATTGTGTGGGATTAATCTCCTTGTTGGACTAGGTCAGAAAATCAAGCCAACAAATGGTGCTAGAAGGAGGGCATGTTAATGATTAATGGCAGGGAAAACTAATGATAAATTTTCAATTAGCCAACATCCTCCGAAAACCAACAGATCACCGTTTATAGACACTGTTAGGAGCATCCTTGAATGTGATCATATCGCATATCCACTTACTCCTGAACAAAGCACTCAAACTTTGGAAGAATCGTGACATATTCTTACAAGAGCATATGCCAATCAACTTGGTGTGTCTCTAATAGATTATGGTCGTCCTAGGAAACAACGACCTAATCCACAATTGAACGTAGTTACTCAATATTTTCAAGAAGCTAATAGCACTCCATGTTATCAAATTAGAAGTCATCAGAGACAAACTACTCAAACAAACACTGCTAGAAGACTTACTGCAGAAGGATATTTTGATCAGCCACCTTCTCCTCCTGAATCACCACCTGATAGTCTAAGAGCATCCAATTCAGGAAGTTCTTCAAGTTCTGAAAAAATTCCATTGGCAGGAAACATACCTATAGGGGGAGGAGGCAATCCTGCACATAATCCACCTAATCCACAAGTCCCTTGGCTAAGAATAGCTGTTGTAGCTGTCCCTGATGTGCAACATCCTTTGCCTAAACACTCAGACAAACTCCTCCCTAAGTTTAATCCTGATGACAAAGAACTTGCAGAAGTGCATGTTGACAAATTCATGTTAGCTGTTCAAACCTTGAATGTTCAGCATGAAGATGTAGTTTGTCGTCTGTTTCCTTTGACTTTCGAAGGAAGAGCTTCTACTTGGTATTTTTCGTTAGTACAAGGATCAATCACAAACTGGGGTGAATTTAATAAAGCCTTTTTAGATAAATTTGGGGAAGATAAAACACCTGATATTTTATCCCTAGAGTTATCCAGGATTAAAATGGAGCCTAAAGAAAGAATCAAAGATTTCAATCAAAGGTTTCTAATTTAAAAAAACAAAATTCCAATGGCTTCTCAACCACCCGAGGATATAATTATTGAAAATTATACATCATCTTTACGAAAATATTCTGGGATGTTTGTTAAGAGAGCTGGGAAAACAACATTAGTAGAAAATTTTGAGGAAGCCATTAAAGTTGAGAAAGATTCTATGTCCTATGAACTAGATAGGAGTGGGAAATTTGACACTTTTCCCCGTAGGAAGACTGAAAAACTCAATTCAGAAAAATACAAAGCATTTGATATAGAACAGCTGCAAAATGCTATTCGAACATTAACCAATGAGGTTTTAGGGTTAAATAAAACCAATTATGAAGCTTCTCCTTCTAGGGGATATTTCAGAAATAAGTTTAGACAAAACCCGAATACAAATAATAAAAATACACCACTTGACATAGCAGCAAATGAAGAGATTTTTAATACAATTCGAGTTGTTTTATCTTTGTTTGAAACCCATTCTAATCAAGAAATAACTAAAAACGAAGAAGAAGAGGAATCAAAAAATGATGAAGAATCAGAGGAACCTCAACAAGTTAACGGTCATTTCTGGGACAGTCTTGTGAAAGAATATGAGAGTAAAAGTCCGCCTACAGGTTAACATGCCTATAATACTCGTAGTAGAGCATTTGCAAACACTCCTGGAGATTCGTCAAGTTCTACTACAAATAATGACAACAATAATTCACAACCTAATAAACAAACTCAATCCGGCAAGCATACTCAATCAACCAAAATTACCCAGCCTACTCAAAATGCTCCAAAATTAGATTTACAATATGATATAATTGAATATTTAAAGAAGACATGTGGAAACATCAGTATGTACGACCTCCTTCAAATCTATCCAATGCCTAATATCCATGTTATAAATCCTTCCATGAGTTCAATTATTCCTAATGCAAAACAAAATGTTGCTGCAAATAGTTCTAATAATGATTCAACAACAACTGAAAAAGGAAAAGCAACGGCTAACAAGGCCTTGCTTATAGGTAAGAATTCTAAATCAACCACACCTCCATTCTTGCTTACCTTTGATATTTTCAATAGGAATGTTCATAATTGCATGGTAGACTCCGGAGCATCCTCCAATGTCATGCCTTTATCAGTATGCAAGAAGTTGAATGGAAAATATGTCCCATCAAATTCTCAATAACTCAATTAGACAGGACAAATGTAAAGGTTGTAGGGGAAATTAAAGATGTCTTGGTTAGGATTGCTTGTAACCCTTCGATTTATCAAATTATAGATATTGTTGTTGCAGATATTCCAGATGCATATGGGCTATTTTTAAGTAGGGATTGGTCTCAACAACTGAATGGATTCTTTGCCATGGACTAGTCAATATTATGGTTACCTAAGAATGGAAATTCAAATCAGATAAAGATAAATAGAGAAAGATATATGAAACATACTTTCATAGAATTGCATGACCGAAGCGAACCTGTTTTCTTTTTAGATTGCATTATGGGGAATTACATGTATGAATTGGGATTTCATAATTTTAAAGCTGAAAATTTTGCCTTTTCCGAAAATAAACAGCAATCTGAAATTAGAAATGTGACATCTATTTTTCCTAACTCTTCATTCAAGGAAACCATTAATGATGTAGATAATCTGAATATTGTGAATATTATAGAAATCAAAGTGGTTGTGAATAGTTCTATTTGGACTTTATATTTTGATGGTCTGAAATCCAAAGAAGGAGCAGGAGCTGGTTGCTTGTTGCTAGACCCTCAGGGAAATAAAACATGTATAGCTTGTAGGATGGAATTTAATTGTACAAATAATAATGTGGAATATGAAGCTTTAATACAAGGTCTGAAAAAAGCAATTGATTTGGATATCAAAGTATTAATTCCATACGGTGACTCCGAAATTATCGTCAGACAGGTTCGTAACTCCATTCATTGCCTATCTGAACATTTACAGAGTTATCAACGAGATGTATGGAACCTTATCTCACATTTTGATGCATTTAACATAATTTATGTTCCTAGAAGTCAAAATCAAGAAGCATATTTGTTGGAAAATGTAGCATCAAAGTTAATTCCATCAGAAAATCTTACTTTAGATTTCTTTTCAGTTGAATTGATTTTTAGGCCTTCCATACCAGATAATATTTTTAATTGGCGTGTATTTGACAATGATGTGCAGGTGCTGAATTTTATGATGGACGAGGATACCTTTAAAGATTCAGCCATAGATGAGGTCAATCATGACGAAAATCTGTGGGATTTTTTGGTAATAAAATATTTTTGTTCAGTTCAAAAAGATTTTGAAAAGGTAAAACCAGTGCCTAATTCAGTACTAAGATTAGAAAAGTTCTTTGATCTACAGGATAAATTTAGATCTATCCCTAATTGTAAAACTAATAGCTCTCAAATGAGGTATGAAACCATAAATTTAGGAACAGATCTGAATCCCCAAACTATAAATCTAGGAGTGGATTGCAATCCCAAAGAAAAAACAACATTTATAAAATTATTTCAGGAATTCAAGGATGTATTTGCTTGGACATATGATGACCTGAAAACCTTCAACACTCAAGTCATGCAACATATAAATCTAATTAAATAGGAGTCAAAACCTTTTCAACAAAATATAAGGAAATATTACCCATCACTAGAACCAATAATTAAGAAGGAACTAAATAAATTGTTAGCTACCAAGATTATTTTTCCCATCAGGCATACTCAATGGGTAGAAAACTTAGTTCCAGTTAGGAAGAAAAACGAGGATATTAGATTATGTATACATTTTAGAAATATAAATAAGTCTTCTGAAAAGGATAATTACCCAGTTCCTCCCATGGAACAAATTCTCCAAAAGGTCTCTGGAGCTGAGATATTATCACTCCTTGATGGTTTCTCAGGATACAATCAAATATTAGTCTCCCCAGATGATCAATTGAAAATAGCTTTTAGAACTCCATGTGGAACATAAGCTTACTGCAAGATGCCCTTTCGGTTAATCAATGATGGGGCAACCTTTCAAAGAGAAATGGATATTGCTTTTAGAGGCTTAATTAACCATTCAGTCATTGTCTATTTGGATGACGTTACTGTATATTCTAAACATTGACCTGATCATCTTAATAATCTTAGAAAGGTATTTGAACAATGTAGAAAATTTGGAATATCCTTAAATCCTAAAAAAACAACATTTGTTGTTTAAAAAGGTATTCTATTAGGTTGTGTGGTTTCAAAGCACAGAATCATGATTGATCCTGAAAGAACCCAAGCCATTTCAAAGATAACTTATCCTTCTAGCAAGAAAGCAATGCAATCATTTCTCGGTAAAATAAATTTTGTTAGGAGATTCATTCCCAGTTTCTCCGAAATCATTCGTCCTTTGCAGAAAATGATTAAGAAAGATGCTATTTTTAATTGGGGACAAACTGAAAAAGAGTCATTTCAGAAAATTTTAGAAGCCATTTCAGAAGCTCCTAGCCTTCTAAGTCCAGATTTTAGTAAAGATTTCATATTGTATACTTTTGCTTCCAATATTTCATATGCAACAGTCTTAACCCAATTAAATCAGCAAAATAATGAAGTACCAATCTCCTTTATGAGTTCAAATTTCAAAGGTGCTGAACTTAATTATCATGAAGTTGATAAACAAGATTTTGCTGTGTTTAAAGCTGTTATACATTTTCGTCCATATTTATTGAAATCTAAAACGAAAATAATAGTCCCTTATTCCTCAGTCAGAAACTTGTTAGTGCAAAAGGATTTAGGTGAGAAAAGAGCGCCTTGGATGACAGGCCTTCAAGAGTATGACTTAGAAATCAAACCCTCAACGATAGTCAAAGGTCAAGGACTATGTAAATTAGCTGCTGAAGCTGCTCATTTACCTAATGATAAATCTGAAACTATCATTGATGAAGTTTTACTTACCAGAGAAATTCATTTTTACCCTCCACCACAAGATTCCTGGTATATAGACATAAGAATACTTTTGGAAACAGGAACTGCTCTTGATTACCTAGAACCAAAAAAGAAAAGAGCACTTAGATTGAAATCTGATCCTTATTTATTAATTGGTAATGTTCTCTTTCGGATAAATTCAGACGGAGTATTGCTTCGATGTCTAGACAAAGATGAAACATAAGTAATTCTGATAGAGTTACATTCTGGACCAGCAGGAGGTCTTTTTGGTGGAGAAAATACTATGCATAAAATTTTTAGGGCTGGTTATTATTGGCCTACCTTGTTTCGAGATTCCTATACTTTTGTTAGAAAATGCCAGGAATGTCAACTTGCTATAGGAAGGGTTAAGAAACCTGATTTTCTTTTGCAACCTGTTTCAGTTGAAAGACCCTTTCAGCAATGGGGTATTGATATAGTAGGGCCAATAAATCCTCCCTCCTCTAAGCAACACAAATATATAATAACTGCAACTGATTATTTTACTCGTTGGGCAGAAGCTGCACCATTAAGAGTGGTAAATACCAATCAATTTATATTATTTTAGAATTCTTCATCATAACAAGATTTGGTATTCCAGATTCCCTCATTTTTTATAACGCTTCATATTTTTCATCAATTGAGTTAACTCAATTTTCCTTACAGAAAGGAATAAGAATCAGGTATTCAACTAACTACCATCCTCATGGAAACGGTTTAGCTGAATCAACGAATAAAAATTTATTGAAAATCCTCAAAAGAACTATTTTAGTTCACCATCGTGATTGGCATACAGAATTGGTCAATGCCCTTTGGGCAAACAAGGTAACTCCTAAGGCTGCGATAGGTAACTCACCATTCTTCTTAGTATATGAAACTGAAGCTATTTTACCACCAAATTTGTTCTTACCTTCATTAAAGTTAGCTCAGTCTGTTTAAGATGAAGAATGTCCAGCAATGGAAAAGAGAATTAACACTTTGTTAAAGCTTGAAGAAGAAAGAGAAAATTCAAAACAACACTTTTCAAAACATCAACAAATGATGAAGTCTTGGTTTGACCAATCATTTAGTTCCAATCGAGAATTCCAGGTGGGAGACTTAGTTTTAAAGTGGGATAAAGTTCATGAGTAAAAATTTGATCATACTAAGTTTCAGAAGCTTTGGTTAGGTCCCTTTGTTATTTTTGAGAAAATAGGTCCAAGTACCTTTCGATTACAAACACTTCAAGGTCAGTTCGAAACATTTCCAGTGAATGGACTGATTCTGAAAAAAATATTTCTGTTAATATTATCTGTCTTAAAATGTATATAATTTGTTTGTTGTTTGTAAATAAATTTATATTTTTTTACATAAATTATGTTTGTTGTTTATCAATTAATTTATATTTTTGTATATAAACTGGGTCATAGTACAGAGAATTAAGGATGATGAGAAATTTATAAAACTTTTGTAACTTTCAAACATCATTCTGTTATTTTCAGCTAGTTTTAATTATGTTATTCAAATAGTTTAGACTGTCAAATTTTTGTACATAATTAGTCAGTAATCTTTAGTTAACAGCTGAAGAAATAAATGTAACTAAATAAATCTTCTCGTTAAAAACAATCAGTTTGCTCGTTAACTAAAAATTATGATACTAGACTGAAATCATTTAAAAATTTGTTTAGGATAATCAAGATTTCTTAAATCTATAAAAGACCTATCATTATTCTATTTTTAAGTGTTACTCAGATTATTCCTCACCTTTTCATTTTATTTATATAAAATGGAGATAGCTTATTAATATCTTTTTCGAAGCTTGTACTTTTGAAAAACTCTTACAGATCTCTACCATCAGTCTTCAAAAGTGTTTACAATCTGAAAATTTTTAGAATTTGTTCCAGTCAATAAAATGATAAAGTGAGAGATGGAAGGTCTTAGTAATAAGCCAGTCTGATCAGAATCACAAAATATCACTAGTATGAAATTATTAGGAAACTAGTAATGGCTTTTGGTTTGAAAACCAAAAGATAAGGGGTCTCATCACGAGCCAGCTGAGTCATTTTCTGGTGATATTAATGATTGACATTACCATTTGGTCACCATGCTGGGTAATGATCTCTCATTTTATAAAATTTAAAAGATAAAAATGAATAAATAAAATATAGATTGTGACTGAAGAATAGGAGGTCTCATCACGAGCCAGCCTAATCATGATCATCAGTATTGTCTGGAATAACTTCATTTCTGATCACCAGGACGATGGCTTTTGATTTAAAAATTAAAAGAAAAGAGGTCTCATCACGAGCCATCTTGCTTATTTCAGACAGCTCTCGTGAATGATACTATCACATTGGGACACCATACCTAGATAGTAGTATTCAGTCAGAATTATTGTTTAAAGAAAAGAAAAAGCAAACAAAAAGAAAATTATTATGTTTATGGAACAGATTCTAGAAAGTTTTCATAAAAGTAGATTTCTATATGCTGATGGTGCAGGTTATTATTACTATTAAGTACTTTGTTTCGATCAATATATTTTTAAGTTTATCCCTAACTAGATCTCTGTTTCAAAAGATGGAATATTTCCGAGTTATACTTACGAATATGAATAAAATAATGGTTTTTATTTAGATAAAGAATTTTTTATTGTTTGTAATAAGTTTTAAGATTTTGTTCATATCATTGTAATTTGTATGAGCAGAGATAACTGGTTCACCCAGGTCATCACCATTTGTTGGCAGTTAGCAACAACCCCTTCATTTTTCCATTAGGATGAAGGGGGATCAGCTCTCTTTTATGATTTACCGATTAAAAATTATAAAGAGTGCCTTCAGAATCTTCGATTAAGAAAGTACTCTCATTTATAGAAGAGTTAAGTAACATATTAGAAGCTGATGAAAACATTTTTATAAACTTGTAAGTTTCATAAATTTTTATATAATCAATTTTATTTATTAGTCTATTTGATTATATATATTGAGTTAAGAAACTTAAAGGGATGGTATGCTAATTAAGGATCAACAAAAAACACAGTTTGAATTTTTTTTAAATGGTTATTGACAAGATATTATAAGTTCTTAAATTCCTAGAACTAAAGGAGAATTATTAAATTAAAATTCTTATTAAACCTAAGAGTTCACACCCCATATGTAACTTAAATATCTTACCATGACTTTGTAAAATTGCATATAAATAGCTGGTGAATAAATGAGTATCTTTTGGAAATATTAATATGTTATTGTTTTATAGCTTAGTATCCTGTCAAATTCAATTTAGTATATTAATGGATGGGATTTTGCAAAATCTTAAAAACTATATGTTGCAGCTGCAACATTTTCCCAAAATTCAACAATTTTGGGACCCTCCTTTTGCTTACATGGGTTTGATTTTCTTCTTTAAATTTGATTTAATGACTCTTCAAAAAGACTATTTCTAATGCCTGAAATGATCCACTTTTGTTTTTGTCTTTGAGTATGTTTTCAAGTGTTTGAATCCAGTTTCTAAGTTAATGGTCCCAATGTTTCTTTCATTGAAATGACTTCAACTTTTCTTTCGTTGAAATGACCATAATCCAGTTTTTAAGTGAATGGTAAGTGAATTGTTCCAATGTTTCTTTCATTGAAATGACTGAATCAGAAGATTCTTAGCTTGCGCCCCTGCCGTTGCGGAGAAGTAATAAGCTCCAGTCCCGATATTTGTTTCCGATGCATTTTCGGCTAACGTTTGATTTTCACATCGGAACGTTTTGTTACTACTTTCTCCACCGTTGCGGATGGAAAACTACAAATCCCCCCTGATTATTGTATTGACCTTTCAAGCTCCACTTTGTTGTTTCATCTATCCTTGGCTTTTATCTTCCGTCGTTGCGGCCGCAGAAAGAACTTTTATCTTCCACCGTTGTGGCTGCAGAAAGAACAACCTTTCCGATACTTTAGTTTCTTTCTCTTCCGATTCAGACCTTACATGGCGAGGCGTGATGTCATTTACATTCCTCCATTGCAGCTCCCAAAGCAACTAATCACCCGAAATGAAAAGCACGCCACCCACCAATGCGGGTTGGTCTTTTAGTCGCATGACCGTAGTCTTTTATCTTCCGTCGTTGCAGCTGTGCAAAGCACTCATCTACCGATGTCTATGTCCTTTCGACTTCCGATTGAGAGCTTTCCTGCCCATATTTTAGGTCATATTTTTTCCAACCCCGATCGGCAAAGTGGTTGATTTGAAAAACAGAGATTAATGATTATTTCCATTTTCAGTTAGATGATTTACAGGTAATGACAGCCTTTTGTGCATGCCTGTAAAATCACAGATTTTACAGGCACACATTTAATTATAGTTTATTTTATTTCTCCTGTTATAAATCATTTTTAATAATATTCTTTTGTTTGTTTGAAACAGGTGGGCATGTCATCACCATCCTACACAGTTTTAGGACGTGTCTAATATCCTGGATTTCAATTGGATGACGTGGTTGTTCATTAGAGACTGGAATTTCGAACCAGCCATGAATTGGCTAGTCCCTTTAAGCCAGCAAATGTTTTAGTTGTCATAATTAAATGGATCCTCGATTTTGATGATGTTCTCCTCATTTATATTTTGCCAGCAAATGATGAAGTTGTTCCAAAATCGAATGATCTAGATGCTAGATGTCAAGTAACAGTTGTTGCATGGACAAATTGACATTTGAAGATAAGAAAGCAGTTACAGAATCAATGATTCAGATGGCAGGTGCACTATTGAAGAAGATGATAATTAAAAGCATTAAGTCCTAGATGTTCGATAGTTAATGGACTTGATGGTTTATTTTTAGCTTTAGTTGCATAGAACGAGGAAAAGCAGTTATTATCCTTTGTTATAAAAACTCTGAAAAACTTATTGTAAATGAGGATGGAGTGACTGAAGTAAAAATACTTGAAATACTATTTTGATGCTAGTTTTGTTCTCGGCTGAAGTTTTATCTTTGGATCTGGGATATGACTGGAAATCTCCAAGTTGATATCATGACTAGTATTGTTTTGGATACTCTTTATATTTCAGTATATGATCTTCTATTTTAATATTAATACAGTGTACTTGGTTATGCTTGTGATTATTAATTAGTATTTCACTTTGTCATCCCAATATTATATTTGAATTAATATGTCGTTGTGATTGAATTTACTAGTGTTTCTACTGTAAATTCAAGATATAAGGATATATATTTATGTCTGTTAGATATCATTTGTATTTTTACAGTGATTTCATAGTGATAATTTTCTCTTATTCAAATATCTGATGTTGGTTATTAGTTATTAATTAATTATACACTTCAAAAAATTTGAAGTAATTGTTTATCTCAGTTTTTCTAATAAGTTATTTTGTAGCAAAATGATTTAGTGTGTATGTCTTAAATATTTCTGTTTAGATCCTACCCGTTATCTTTCTTTTCATTTTACATTAATTAATAATTAATATAATATTTAAAATCACTCTCAACTGAGATAGGACAGATAGGACAGCTAAGATAGTATAGTTATTATTATCATAATATAGCTGTTCATGCTACTACGCAGTGGGTATCTTTAAGAGAAGGAGGAAAACTGCGTTACGTTAGTATAGTTATTCTTATCATAATATAGCTGTTCATGCTACTACGCAGTGGGTATCTAACGTAACGCAGTTTTCCTCCTTATCATAATATAGTTACATTTAACAGTTGTTAAATTTTTGTAATTCTTAGAATAAGTTTTTTTTATAGTCTTTACATTCAGAAAAGTCTTCAAAAATCAAAGACTTTCCTTAAGAAAGCAATTGTAGGATACCTTAGGTAGTTGAAAATAATTTTTAGGGTCTTTTTAGATAGAAATAACATTAGGATAGATTTTTGTTGAATTTTAGTTTCTCTTTAAGAGAAAAATTCAGCTGGTAGCAGGACCATAACCTGCGATATTTTGCTACTCCAAACACACCGGATGCTTCTTTAAGCTGATTGTGTGGGCTTAATCTCCTTGTTGGCCTAGGTCAGAAAATCAGGCCAACAGTTCCATGCACCAGTGTATGGAAATGTGTGCTCGATTGATGGGTGGAACTAATCCGGTGCTAGGGTACCGGAATAATGAAAACAATTGGTATTTGGTTATGTTTAGTTTTTTTATTTCTTTATAGCTCAAACCATCAGAATGATATTTCCTCATGGATTCCTTGTATGAGATACTGTTGTACATTGCTCCCTGGGAATTGGCAATTTTGTTTGTTATGGTATCCAATGCCTCGGCTAGTGATTGTCTCAACTGGTCCCCCCTATAAAAAATGAACTAAGACACCTCAATGCACCCAAATGAGCTAGAACCTTTGAGTTTCGGTCTTGTTCCCCCTCTGTGTTTGGTTTTGTGTCCATATCTAGGTTATTGTTTGGGTTTGGTTCTTGGTTATTAGTGGGTTCATTTTTCACATTATGTTCAGCATTTTTGTTATCTTTTAATATTAAAACAACAAACTAATTTTTTTTGAATATATCATTATTTGATTTAAAGAAATATAAAAACTATAAAATTAACAAAACCAAACAAAAATTGAAAGCAATTGTGAAGGAAATGAGTACCTACCTTCCATTAGATCCAATTTCTGAATTGGCCCTTGAAATATACCCACCAAAGGTGCCTCCAAAGTGTCAAAATAAAATCGTTGGTGTATTTTTTTGTTGTCCCCCTATCATGGCATTCACTGTGAAAATAAGAAATTGAGGCCGTGGGCCTCTATTTTATTTTTTTTCTTTGGTTTTACAAATCGCAAGTGCAATATATTTCATATGTGATATAAGTGCAATATATCGCATATGCGATATATCACAAGTGTGATATATCGCACTTGTGATTTGTAACTCTTTAACAATGCAAGTGCAATATATCGCACTTGCAATTTGTAACTCTTTAAAAATGCAAGCGCGATATATCGCACATGCGATATTGGATAACTAACCATAGCATCGGTTTTGGGCTCAGTTTTTCTGAACGTAGCATCAATAATGCATATGCCTTATAGATTTACATTTTATATGTGCGTTTTCGATTTCTAAAGTGGCACTAAAAAGTGGAACCAACTTCGTGCGAGCGCCCACAGGTATATACTGGATAATAATAAATTGTGAATTACTAATTATATTAATTTTCTTAATGAGTGGTTAACAAAATATCATAATCCTTCATACCATTTTGTTTTTCTCTACAAATTCATTCATTTATGCTATGTAATTTGAATTTATATTTTTATGTATGAATAAACTTAAAGGTTGAAAATAGTTGACTATTGATGAATGTTGCATTTTTATTTTAACCATTAATTTTTAATAATAACATTTTATGAATCTTTAAAGTTAAAAATAATAGAATTTTTAATTCCATGTAAATGACACGAATACTATTAATAGAATGAACTTAGAGACCGGTGCGTGCACATACACACATATTAAGAACTCTAAAATTTCAATAATAACATTTTGATGAATATTTAAAAGTTGAAAAAAAAATCAATTCTATGTGAATTACACAAATACTATACAATCAATTAAAAGATTAGAGATTAACTTAACTGTCATTAAACATATTGTATGTATATATGTATAAATACATATGTATATATATTTACATATATGTATAGATATACATATGTATATATCTATATATATTTATATATTTATATATTTATATATATGTGTATATATGTGTGTGTGTGTGTGTGTGTGTGTGTGTGTGTGTCCTCACACAAAGATGTGGGATCTTTTAGATGTAATGCATGTTGCAGAATTCAACAACGCATGCACGTTTTAGTTATCTAAAATGTGTACACATTTTGGTTCTCTAAACATGTACGTTTTTTGGTTCTATAATATGGTTATGTGTTTTTTGAAACATGTTTTATTATCAAAATAAACCCCCTAAGACCACCCCTAACACTACCACCTTGAACCCCCTAGCACCCCCTCTCTAACTCCCTAACACCCCCTCTCTGACTCCCTAACACCCCCTCTCCAACTCCCTAATATACCCTGCCCCTAATAACTCATACCCCCTCTCCAAATCCTTAACACACCCCAAACCATGTAACATGCCCATAACTCTTGTCCCCACTCCAACTCCCGAACACCCCTACAATCCCCTAACACCCCTTCTCCAACTCCCAAACACCCCCATAACCCCCTAAAACCCCCTCTCAAACTTCCTAACACCCCCCTAACACTGCGTACCCTTAACCACCCAAACGATCCACCTACTCCTATATCTCCACCTAGGCCCCTAACACCCCTCCTCCCTACTCTCTCGCTTTCTCACCCCTTTCCTCCTCCTCCTAACCCTTACTAACCCAGTCTCTCACTCTATTTCTCCCTTGCTTCACTAACCTCCAATCTCCTAACAACCTTTGTGTCTCTACATCTAACTACTCAACCACCACCCACTCTCTCTACATATAACCCCTTACTATCACCCCCTCTCTCTCTCTCTAACCTCAACACCCACACTCCTCACCTATACCCCATTTCTCTCTAATCACCCTAGTCCTCCCTAAACCCCTACCTCCCTCTATCTTCTCTCACCTCTTCCCTCTAAATATTACTAACCTACTCTCTCCCTCTCTAGCACTCTCCTAATCCTCCAACTAAACCTATCCCCCACCCTTCTCTCTCTCTCTCTCCTCTAACCCATTAATATACCACAACTCCATTGGCTCTCTCTCTCTCTCTCTCTCTCTCTCTCTCTCTCTCTAACCTCAACACCCACACTCCTCACCTATACCCCATTTCTCTCTAATCACCCTAGTCCTCCCTAAACCCCTACCTCCCTCTATCTTCTCTCACCTCTTCCCTCTAAATATTACTAACCTACTCTCTCCCTCTCTAGCACTCTCCTAATCCTCCAACTAAACCTATCCCCCACCCTTCTCTCTCTCTCTCTCCTCTAACCCATTAATATACCACAACTCCATTGGCTCTCTCTCTCTCTCTCTCTCTCTCTCTCTCTCTCTCTAACCTCAACACCCACACTCCTCACCTATACCCCATTTCTCTCTAATCACCCTAGTCCTCCCTAAACCCCTACCTCCCTCTATCTTCTCTCACCTCTTCCCTCTAAATATTACTAACCTACTCTCTCCCTCTCTAGCACTCTCCTAATCCTCCAACTAAACCTATCCCCCACCCTTCTCTCTCTCTCTCTCCTCTAACCCATTAATATACCACAACTCCATTGGCTCTCTCTCTCTCTCTCTCTCTCTCTCTCTCTCTCTCTTCCCCCCCCCCAACCACCTAACTTCTCCCCCCGCTCCCTCAAGCACATCTTACTACCCCTAACCATCCTCTCTCTCCCCAACCCCATTCATACTCTCCCTGCCCATAAAAACCCAACAATTGCCTCTCTTTCTATCATAGAACCCCTTCCCCTAAATCCCCCATCCTCCTCTCTCTCTCTTTCTCTCTCTCCTAATACCCTTACCCTTCGCCCTACCACTTACCACCCTCTCTCTCTCTTTAACTACCCTAACCATCCCTATGACCCTACCCCCTCCAACCAACTTTATTTCTCTCTTTCTCTCACCTAACACTACTCCTCCTCCAACCCTAATCATCTAAAACCTCCCCCAATCATTCTCTCTCCCTCTCTCTCTCTCTCTTTCTCTCTCTCACACACACACACACACACACAAAAAAAAAAAAACCGCATTTTTAGCTCCCCATAAAAGTAACCCCTTCTTCTCTATCTCTCTCTCTCTAACCATCACTAATCCCCTCTCTCATACTATATCCCCCTACAACTCCTCTTACTTCTAATCCACTCTCATCTTCTCTCAATCTCTCTCTCTACCCTACTCCTCCACCTCCACCTAACACCCATCTCTCTCTCTCTCTCTCTCTCTCTCTCTCTCTCTCTCTCTCTCCTAACACTCTAAAATCCTCTTAAACTCTATCACTCTCTCACTCATAACCCATAACCACCCTCCTACTCTCCCTACCCATAACCATCCCCTCTTCCTATATCTCTCTCCTAATCCACCTATCCCTAAACCCCTCTCTCTTTGTCTCTCCTAATCCCAGTCCCCATATCACTTACTACACCCCACCTCCTAATCTCTCCCTGTAATACCCCAGTTTTGACCCCATTTACATTAAAGGGTACATGATGCATATTTTGTAATTAATCATGGTGAGGAGATAAAAGAAAAATCCCCACCATCGATTCAGTTGTGTTATGTTTTGGCAATAAGGATCGTTGTCGATGGTATATCGTGCTATCCGACACATTATAGCTTTGACATCATGTAAATACGCACATCAATTTAATTAAACCTACATCCAACTACGACGGTGCAACGTTAAATGAAAAGGGCATGATTCCCAAGGGTAAGGGGGGGGATTGCTAAACCTGGACCTCTAGGGAAAATCCATGTGTCACCACTCTCTTTTTGTCTCCTTAAACCACAACCTTACTTTCTGATTGTTAGGAGGGACAACGATTGGCTGGCAGGAAAACCATGCTCACGCCTGCACCCACTCTCCACGACGTACCTTTTGGGTAGTGGATGGTCTTCCCACTAGGTTGATCGAGAGTCTATTCATCTCCTCTCACGTGGGCTGAGATAAAAGGTTCCATGTCCCTTTGTCTAGGTTCACCCTTCCTTTCACACACCACCCTGTTAATCAAAGGAAAACGTTCTTCCTCGCGTTCAGATAGAAAGTGTGTGTTGCGACCCCTCCATTGGGGGACTGTAAATCGTTGCTAGGATTATTCACTATGGGGTGTTTTTTTGTGGTTTCTGAGTGATATGTCTTCCCCTTGTTCACACAGGGAGTTTGTATCTTCTACCATTACCATACTATGCAGCATTTTGTTTACTCCACCATGGAACTATGCTTGTGATCTATTCATTCATAGTTTTTATTTGGTTGTGTCCTTTTACCCTCATGCACAGATTGAGAATCGGTTCCTTCCCCATATACAGACTGTGTATCATTCTGGTAGTTTCTTTATGGGATTGGAATGCTGATCTATCCCTGGTTGGGTTGCTGCGTGTATAAACATCCTTTTGGGGTTTTGCTGTGTGTCTATGTTTCCTCTGTCCATGCTAGGAGTTTGGTTTCTTGTCCATTGCGGACTGTAGATTGTTTCCATCGTTTCATTGTGAAGATAGGGATGTTGTCGATTTCCCTGGTTTTGGGTTGCTTCTTGCTTGCTAAGGCTGCAACCATATTTTGGGGGATTGTTTCCAATTTATTTTGGCCACGCTAGGTCCAAGAACAACTCTAGAGCGTCGTTTGACCTGAACTGTGTTTCACCTTTTGTTTGGGGTTGTCACCCTATTGTCTTTTCCTTCTTCATAGAGACGTGAACTATTTTCTTTATTGGGGCATGCAGTGGTTGGTCTTTGGACTGTTGAGAGTAGGATTAGAGGCTGGGTTTGCTTGAGAAAACTAGTGTTTGAGGCCACCAACTTAGCATTTAGCCTTTCCTAGCTCCTTGGCGGCCTGATAAACCCTACTATGTGGGCTTGGATGATTGGTGTAACTTAGCTATCTATAAGCCTGTTTGACCCTTATTCCTTGAGGAATCATGTTTAGCTTGGGGGTGGCAGTGTTGCTGAGATATTGATGAGCACGTTGTCCTATGGTTGGGTGGAACATTGTAGTAACATAGCTGGTTGTGGGACGACTTCTTATCAGATGAGTATTCATATCCATTTTACCTCTGCAATTATATTTATTGATTAATGAATATGATGAACATGTGGCATGCTTGAATGAATGTTTGTTTTCTTCCGCTATGTATATGAAGGATTGTGCATCTTAGTATGTATTATGTTTAATCCTTTTGATTTCAACATTATATGAATGTTCATGTTCATGGGGCTATTTGCCCATATGTTTGATGTTAGTAGCATCCTCTTCACTGGTTAGAGGGTCGGGGACATTACAGTGTGGTATCAGAGCTTTGGTTGCAGCGTGGGCCTAAATGGGCCATGACAGATCAGATAGCAGAGGTAGGTTTCCTTTTGCCTAGCAGCAATCAGAAAATTGTGGTAGGAAAACTCAAAAAAAATTATAAGTGCCAGAACTATCGGCCCATCGGAAGACTCAGTGACAATATCTTCCGATGCAGCGGGCACTTAGTGGGAAGCCCACCCGATGGATGGTAACTGAAGAAACTTTGAAAATTTTCTAAGTCCGACCATTGGCAATTTGGGGAAGATAGTTGTTCTCATCACCGATGGTTAGACGGGGAAACTACCGATGAACATCGACAAGAATTAGTTGAATGGGTTGTCATCGTTGCGGCTGCAGTGGGGAATAAAATGCTGATGCAGCAGTGCTAGTGGTTTCAACCGCCGACAGAAGAAAAAAGTTTCAAAATTTTGTTTAAGTGTTGAAATCATTGGCCGAAATTAGTTGATCGAGCACCCGCCATTGCAGATGGCTAGAGCACTATGCTTCCGATGCATAGAGCCCACAACCGCTGACGCTGGGGAATTTTGGAAACTTTGACGAAGTAATAGGACCATTGGAAATCGACGATGATTAGTTGATTGCATCGCCGATGCACAGCTGATCGTGTTGCCGATGTGGCGAAATTTGGTGACTACAGCGGAAGGAATTAGTGGAACAAAGTGCCTCCATTGCAGATAGCTATAGGACTATCCTCCGATGGATAGAGCCTACAACTACCGACATCGTAAAGAAAGTTTAAAATTTATCTAAGGCTTGAAATCGTCGTCCATTAGAAGAAGTTAGTCATTTTTTTGCCCGCCATTGCGGAATGATAGAGCACTATCCTTCCAATGAGAAGATGTTTCGACTGCCAATGCTGATCAATTTATGCTTCAGCTGGCGATCAGAACATATTATGAGCCATCGATCTGAAAAAGATAAAAAATGACGAGCCGTTGTTGTGGCTACTAATTGAACTATTTCGTCGATGAATAGAGTTGAACCGATGAAGTTCGGAAAGGAAGAGAGAGAAGAATAATTTCAAAAAAAATTCTAAGTCCTAAAATAGAAGGCCATCGGCGATGGTTAGTTGATCACATCGTCGATGCTCATATAATTCGTTCGTCGATGTGCTACATCGGGTAAAAATTGTTGGTCGAATGTCCATCGTTGTGGAGATCGTGAGGAATGCATCCGAGCACCGATCCTGCAGCTTTTGGGGGATCTGATTGCCGATGGAAAAAAAAATTCAAAAATTTCTAAGGAACAAGATCATCGGGCATCGAAAAATGATTGGAGATCAAGTCACCGATGAACAATGCACTAATCCTTCAACGCATACAGGTTCCTGATGCCGATGTGTTTCAGCCTTTGATCGAAAAAGGATCGAAGATGATGAGCTCCCATTGAGGCTGCGAAATGAACTATTCCACCAATGCTAGTCCTTCAAGTCGGCAATGCTGGGGTGTTCAGTGAACATCCGGGATCACTATGATGGTGACAAATGGAAGAGAATTACGTGATGAAGCAGCCAACGCAAAGAAGAAGAAAAAGGAAAATTTGCGGAAATTTGCCTAAGTAAAGAAAACATCAGAAAGTTTTGGTATACTACCCTTCCAATGAATAGTTGTTCCAACTGCTGATCAGAAAAGTTTAGTTGACTAGACCATCGACCAGAAAAAGTTAGTGGATGGAGAACCATTGTTGCGGCAGCCATGCTGGCTAGCATTCCGATGGTTAGAATTTTTAGTTTCTGATCACCGATAGTCTTGTGGCTACAGAAGAGATAGTTTGCATGTGGGTTTGCATTGCGGAAAGCTTGACGACTAAACAGCCGATGCGTAGGGCACCGGCTCACCAACGCAGCAGTTAGCGTAGGCTATCGCTGAGGAAATTCAGAGCAATAGTCTACTAAGGACCCGATATGGCATATGGAATTAAACAATAGGTCGTCAATCAAAATATTAGTTAGTTCTCCCGCAGAAATCATAGTAAGATTTCTTTCCGCCGTTGTGACTGCTCAAGCAACTGTGCACCGGATGAACATCTGATTTGATCATTGATATAGATCGGGAGTTTAGTCATTTTTCCACTGAAATGATGGAGAGGAATAATGAAACAGTACATCGGTGAAATTTGAAAGTTTAGTCCACTACATGTTCGATATGCCGGGGAAGGATAGATAAGCAGACTCCCGATGAGCAGCATGGAAGATTAGTTGGTTTGTTGCCGAAACATTGGAAGGTCATTAAAGAAAGGACTTGATGAACAATCATTGACATCGCTGATGCATATCGGAAGACTAGTCCACTGAGGATCCGAAACGTCAGAAACTTAGTTGGGAAGTGACCCAATAGGGAGAAAGAAAATTGGGTTTTCCAGTGAAATTTTCAGTGGATTCCAGCTAAGTGTTTCAATGAATTTTCATGGAAATTTTCAGCAGTTTCAGGGCTAAAAGGGAAGAAAATTCAAGGTGGCTAAAATTAACAATTTAGACCAAAATACAGTTGAGTGTTTTTCCTAAATTTGATGAATTTCATCATTTTAGAAGTGGTGTGGTTTTCACACCCAAGGTCAGAATGAAGCATGTGGATAGGCGTCGGAAAGCTTAACCAGTAAGAAACAAGGGAGAGTCACCAGAATATGAGTATGGAGCAGCAAAATGCTAGTGATTTCTTCAAAGATAAATGTGCTGCTGTCAATATGGAAAAATCCAGGAATTCCATACCTAGAGGTAGCAAGACCATGAAGTCAAACCAACTGTTTTGTGGAAGAGGAGTTCCATGCAAGGATGTGGGGCTTGAAAAGGGAAGTTTCCTTAAACCCTATATTGCTAATTATAACTACATTTCATAAGTTTTATACATGAAATGTATGAGGATTTGCTTTGCATACATAGGATATTGAGGATTATACATTTATAATGAACCACTAATGATAGTTATTGTATTGGTGTTGGCATTAGAGGGAAAACCAATGACAACATGGACCTGGCTAAATATGTTGCTGATGCTGAAAAATGTGACTAGCAACCCTCTGGAGAAAGGGATAAGGCAACACGTACATATTCAAAAGTTGGTGAACAAATTCTACAATCTCCTGCAAAGTACCAACCAAACTGGTAATGACAAGGGTGTAAGTAGGACCCATGAATGTAAGAGTTTGACTCTGACAAATTCCATGGAGTGGTAAAGGTAAAAGACCTCATACCATGTGGATATTTGAATGTTATACTACATTCATATAGAAATGTGTCATGCCTGTATATGTTGATTGAGCTTAGTATCCCAAGGAAAGTAAGTACTGATGATCTTGATTGTAGTCATGCATCCTATATGAAGTAGTCATGATTAGACCATGTGTAGTATGTTTGAATGCATAGTATTCCTGAATCAATGCAAGGTAACATTGAGTGGGTATGCATTAAAAATATTTTATGAATCTTGTAGTTATGCATTGAATGAATGCATAAGAAGGTTGTGAGTAACTAATTATGTAAGTATGGGTGCAAGGGTTGTGATGCATTGCATGAATGCATTAAGATAGTGCATCTGAGATTATGAATAACTAATGGCTGAAATGATAAATTGATGGCAATTCTGGAACTAGTTCAAGAGTTGTTATGGATGCAGGATAGTAAGTGCATGAAGATTGTAATTAGGATGAATTGACTGTCGGGAATGCTCTATGGAAGAGCAAGGTGGTACAAATGATACGCTTGTGAAGCAAGGAGTATCTAAACATTTCATTTAAATTACATGAATGATGTGACTGTACCCTGTAATTTAAAGTATGATAATGATTGCATGAAGTAAATGAGTTTTGGTAATATTGATGTGATTAACAACTGGAAATGTTTGAATTTTATAAATTCTGAAAATGCTTCAGTGATTTTTGTAGCAATGGAAAAAAGTTATAGGCATCAAGACTTACCAAATGTTTGGCTAATTGAAGTTCAGGTTTTAGGTAGATTGTTTGGGATATGGCAAAATGGGTAAGACCATGACAAAGGCCGGAATCTACCATGTGAAAGAGCCAAACCTCATGAGAAGAGTCTCATGGCTGTGATAATAGTTTATATGCATAATGAGTTGTAAATTTGAATTTGTAAATTTCATATTTGAGAAATTGCTAACAACTACTAATCACTATTGGCTTGCATAGAATTGTGTCAGGAGGACGCATTGTAAGCGAGTGTCCATGTTATGCTAGTAAGCATAAAATCATAATGGATATGATGGTGCTGCTCACAAGAGACCCACAATTGAGGATCACCTCATTGCCAAGCAAATCAATTTCTGTAGTAAACAAAGTTGCAATTCCTATTGAATTTAATTATTAATGTCATTTGCTTGGTTATGGACAATCAGTTTGGATTGTATTATTAGATAATGATTAATTGTTTGGCTATTTCATGAATACGCTAGGGGTACCCACTGCAACAAGATCATGTGTGATGGCCTGCAGTAGCCAAACTTCATGGGAAGGTTTTCCCTTACCTTGAAATGGGTTTCGAGGGAAACTCCATTGGACATTTTGGAAATGTCTCATCTGCACTACATGTTTGGTAAGCAACATGAGTGAGATGGTATAGATTATGGCGGTAAGACATGTGTGGATATGAAATGTAAGAAGGAATTGGGATGGAAAACCGAGCGACTGTCAACTCAAAGAAGGGATCCCCCATTCCTCCTTAACGAAGCAATACGGCCTAAGCAAATGGATAAGTCTTCTGTGACCCTAGCTAAGAATATGGATATTAGATTGTTAAAATTCCTTATGCAGAACATGTTTTGATTTTATTTCCATTAGGATTGATTGCTTGAGTATGAATAGGGCCTACATGATGCACACTGGACAAGGGTGCACACTTTTCTGATGTCAGATCATGGAAGGATTTTTCAATATTGATTACACCCCAGGGAGTGGAAGCACTCCTGGTGTCTCAATACTTGATAGTGAATGGTGTGAAATATGGTTACAATTTTAGAGCAATAATGCTAATGAATATGCTTATATTGCTTGTGTTGTCAGGATAAGCAAATGTAGTTTACAGTGTGGTCTCTGGGTGATATGGAAAATGGTCGTTTATGGTTGATATTAGGGAATGCGTTGTTATTGATGGCCTGATAAACCCAATGAGGGTTGGATTGGATGATGATTGGTTTTTTATATAAGTACAGGGGATTTGTTGATGGTCTGATAAACCCAACGAGGGTTGGCTTGACTGTGCCTGATATATATATATTTATTGCTGATATAAGTACATGTGATTGGTTGACAGTTTGATAAACCCAATGAGGGTTGGCTTGACTATTCCTGATATATATATAAAAGGATGTTGTGAAGCAGCCTGCGTGCTGACCTAACAACCAAGTCTATAGGCGATCCCAAGGCTTGCAAAGCAAAGAAGGATCCTATGGACCAACGAGGAAACGCGCAATACAGATAAGTATTGGATTATTTTGCAATATTTTGCTTATGAATATACATGTGTATATGATTTGGTTATGATGTTTTAAACTCTTGTTCTAAAGATAAAACCGATGAGAATAAAATAAACATGTGAATCTATTCAATGTTTGAAAATAGGTATCACTGGGAGTGAGGACTATGAGAGCATCCTAGGGGTGTATGTGGACATGTGACTATCCTGAAGAGCTCAGAATGAGAAGTAATGAAAAAGGTTCTAGTAAGACTGTGAAGGTCCTAGCAGCTGAGACAAACCATGTGGGGAGGCTCCATGGCTTAGAGGTCTGAAATAGATCGGAGACACTAAGTGTCATGACCAAGAGGGATTGGTCCAGCATTCACGGTGAAGTAAAAGAGGTTGAGAGCATGAAAAGCCATAGCGGTGGTGTGGGTTCCAGGATGGAATAAAACAAAGAGGGGAAAAACTCTTGCTGCTCTCTCTTGCCTTTTTATTATATATATATGTTTATGCATTGTGAAAACAAAAGGTTGTTGAATGCATGTATGACTGAAAATAGAATGTGTGTATTTGCTTAAAGTAAATTGTGGATGCTGGAATGGTTAATTCCCTGCCCAAGAATGGACATGAATGAGCTCATGTTCCTATTGGGAAGGCATGAAAAATATGAAAGTCTCCTTGATGAGGCTTGGACTGTCATGCCAATTGAGCAATTAAATGACTGATATTAATGCCTAGATTATGCTTGGTATAACATAATTTCAATGATGCATTTCAGAGGTGAGAAAGGTGAAATCCAGTGGTGTACATTGATCATGGTAGTACACCAAAAGTTGCTGGACTTGGCTGGAAGTCTCTTTCAAACGATTGCTAGGACCCAAGAGAATATTGGAGAGATGCTCAAGATACAGAAAAGGCAGAATGAAATGAACCACTAGATTTTGCAAGACTCCATTGGTTTGTAAAGAGAGGTGAAAAGCCTTCTGGGAGCAATCAACACCAGAAAGGAAGGTGGATCAATGATGGGACATTCATCCAAGCGATCCATTGAGAAATAGTCTAGGCATGAAGACTCAAAGGAAATTGAGAAAGTAAAGATGAAGTAGCCAATGAAATGCTAGGAATCCAGAGGACATCATTTACACCGGTACTGTCCCACGAGGGAAATTGAAGAGGGCAGCAGCCACAAATTTCGTAGGCTTTGGGATAAGCCAAGAGCTGAGAACCAGCAAGAGAAGTTTTGGGAAGCTGAGGGGCTTGGTCCTGAACATTCAAAGTAGATAATTGAACATGGCACAGGTCTGCAAAATTTTGAAATTTTGATGTGCAAATTGTATATGTATTGGAACACTGAGGAGGTGTTATTCCAAGGGGGAGGGGATTGTAATATCCCAGTTTTGACCCTATTTACATTAAAGGGTACATGATGTATATTTTGTAATTAATCATGGTGAGGAGTTAAAGGCAAAAGCCCCACCATCAATTCGGCTATGTTATGTTTCAGCAATAGGGATCGTTGTCGATGGTATATCATGCTATCCAACACATTATAGCTTTGGCATCATGTAAATACGCACATAAATTTACTTAGACCTACATCTAGCTATGATGGTGCAACATTAAATGAAAAGGGCATGATTCCCAAGGGTAAGCGGGGGGATTGCTAAACCTAGACCCCTAGGGAAAAGCCATGTGTCACCACTCTCTTTTTGTCTCCTTAAACCACCACCTCAATTTTTGGTTGTTTGGAGGGACAGTGATTGGCTGGCAGGAAAACCATGCTCACGCATGCACCCACTCTCCATGACGCACCTTCTGGGTAGCGGATGGTCTTCCCAATAGGTTGATCATGAGTCTGTTCATCTCCTCTCACGTGGGCTAAGATAAAAGGTTCCACGTCCCTTTTTCTTGGTTTTCCCTTCCTTTCACACACCACCCTATTAATTGAAGGAAAACATTATTCTTTGCGTTCAGACAGAAATTATGTGTTGCGACCCCTCCATTGGGGGACTACAAATCGTTGCTGGGATTATTCACTATGGGGTGTTTTTTCGTGGTTTTTAAGTGATATGTCTTCCTCCTATTCATGCAGGGAGTTTGTATCTTCGACCATTACTAGACTATGCAGCATTCTATTTACTCGACCATGGAACTATGGTCGTGATCTATTCATTAACATTTTTGCTTTCGTTGTGTCCTTTTACCCTCACGCATAGATTGAGAATCGATTACTTCCCCATATACAGACTGTGTATCATTCTTGTTGTTTCTTTATGGGATTGGACTACTGATCTATCGCTGGTTGGGTTGCTACATGTGCAAGCATCATTTTGGGGTTTTGTTATGTGTCTGTGTTTCCCCTGTCCATGCTAGGAGTTTTCTTTCTTTTCCATTGCGAACTATAGATTGTTGCCATCATTTCATTGTGAAGTTGGGGCTGCTGTTGATTTCCCTGGTTTTGGGTTTCTTCTTGGTTGCTGAGGCTGCAGAAATATTTTAGGGGATTTTTCTTGAGTTGTTTTGGCCATGCTAGGGCCAAGAACAACTCTAGAGCATGGTTTGACCTGAACTGTGTTTCACCTTTTGTTTGGGGTTGTCACCCTGTTGTCTTTTCCTTCTTCACAGAGCTATGAACTATTTGTTTTACTACGACATGCAGTGGTTGGTATTTGGACTGTTGAGAGTAGGATTAGAGGCTGGGTTTGCTTGAGAAAACTAGTGTTTGAGGCCACCAGCTTAGCATTTAGCCTTTCCTAGCTCCTTGGCGGCCTAATAAACCCTACTGTGTGGGATTGGATGATTGGTGTTCCTTGACTCTATGTAATCCTGCTTGACCCTTATTCCTTGAGGAATCATGCCCAACTTGGGGGTGGCAGTGTTGCTGAGATATTTATGAGCACACTGGCCTATGGTTGGGTGGAACGTTGTAGCGACATAGTTGGTTGCGAGATGAGTTCTTATCAGATGAGTATTCATGTCCATTTTAACTCTGCAATTATATTTACTGATTAATTAATATGATGAACATGTGGCATGCTTGAATGAATGTTTGTTTGCTTCTGCTATGTATATGAAGGATTATGCATCTTAGTATGTATTATGTTTAAGCATTTTGATTTCAACATTATATCCTTTTTCATGTTCATGGGGCTATTTTTCCATATGTTTGATGTTAGTAGCATCCTCTTCATAGGTTGGAGGGTTGGGGACGTTACACTCCCTCTCTCTCAACCCTATAACACCTCTCTCTCTCTCTCTCTCTCTCTCTCTCTCTCTCTCTCTCACACACACACACACACACACACACACACACACACCTACTCCTTCACCTACCACTAACCACCCCCCCTGTATTTCTCCCCTCCTATCCCTAACCCTACTAAACCGTCCATCAATCTAACCCCTATACTCATCCCCCACCTATAACACCCCTCCTCCTCCTCTCTCTCTCTCTATCTCTCTTCCATTTTCTCCTACCTATTACCAACCCATTCTCTCACTCTTTCTATACCCTACCCTTCCACATATACCTAACCCCCACACCTC
>LPNX010239313.1:6115-36089 GCA_001517045.1 Pseudotsuga menziesii | reverse complement strand
TCTCTCTCTCTCTCTCTCTCTCTCTCTCTCTCTCTCTCTCTCTCCACCCTATACCACTCATTCTCTTTAACTTCCCTAATCCCCTCTAAGATGATACCCCTACCCCCACCTTGATCCACTCATTCTCTTTAACTTCCCTAATCCCCTCTAAGATGATACCCCTCCCCTCACCTTGATGTCACAAGTAAATTTGAACCCAAAATCTGATTTGACTATGTCGTCGAATTCCAGCATTAAAATTATAAATTTTGATCAAATTTTTTTAATTGAGACATGCACTTGTTGGATATCTGATGATCATCGAAAAGCCAATGACTACCAATGGATAACCATCAGTATACGGTCAAATAACCAACAAGGCCATGTTATGATTTTTTATCGCTCTTTATGAGAAAATGTCAAGTAGAAATATTCATGATCTAGATGAAGAAAATCGACAATTACTAGCTGTATTGTGGGGATAGGGGTACTGATACAATAATCCTGTAGGTAAAATGTTTCAATTTTCTGCACTTCCTTATTGTTTAGGTTAGGATTAGGTTGAGCAGGAAGCTGAGGTCGTAATGGTACGCTAATTGGTGCAGGGTTAGTAGGGAGTTGCAATTGTGGGTGTTGAAACTTGGGCAAGGGAACTAATTTCATTGGTAAGGATTTCTCCAGTTTGAGTACCAATGAGTTGGATGATTTTGCTGTGATGACCATGACATCCATGGTGTAGGATATTTCATTGTAGGTTTGTGGATGGGTGCATGGTTAAATTTGTGTTTTCTTAGACTGAAATTTGGCATGGTTAAACTAGACACATGCATTATCTTTGTGGGATGGTTACAAAACTCAAACATGACTAACACTAACAATTCTAGCATCAAAAACCATACCTATATATTAATTAATGTGTTGCAAGGGGCCAACGTTGAAATTTTTTAAATTTGTGCTTGTAGTGCTTCTTCAATAGACAATCCATTAATACACTTTAGTATTTGTTCTCGATTTTGGAAAGTAATTATGTAATAAATTGGTTCTAGATTCTAAATATGAGAGAGATATATATGCACAAAAAAATTATCAACACCCCCATTAAAACTATGCAGAAGAAGATTGAATCACTTCTCTCTAGTTTTTGTTGATACCAATAGATCTTGTAGACTAACTTTTGGAGGTTAAGTTTTTAGGCATAGTTGGCCTTGTAGCATGACAATTAAACATGATAAATGAACTTTATAATGTTAAGTGTTTTATCGGTAGAAAGTTGGTTTCGTGCTAATATTAGACGTTTAAATTAACCTTCATATTAATACATTCTTGGATTTTTCACTTTATAGTTGGATACTAAATTTGCTCCATATTTCTCATATATAATTATAGATTGTGTAGACTTATTGTTGGTTTCCAGCTCCTTTCTATGATAAAATATTCAAATCTATTAGTCAATTAATATCCATTTTGAAACCAAATTAACATGACCTTGAGTTTTTGCTGCGTCAATAAGTCTAAGATAGCCTTGCGGAATATTATGGAGAATTAGTATGAATTTGAAACTATATATATGGAAAGATAAATTGCAGTTTAAAAAAAGTTATATGCATGTGGAATGTGACTTCAACAATATAACATCTAGAATGTGTTTGACATAAAATATTTGGAATACTATTAAACTTAGTATGAATTTCAACTCTGAAAAACCTTAGAGTGTCTTCTTTCATAATAGTGGAACCATTACTCATATTTGCAATGATACTCCTATATTTTATTTGCTTTCTTGTTAGATCATAGTATGTTTTTCTTGAGTTCTTTTACCATCTTAGGTAATTCGATATAGTAGTGGAGAAAGTGTGCAAACCATTTTTTCGTAAAAAAAACGTACTTCAATGATAGAACTAGAAAATGTAAATACACAAACACTAACAACTGAAATATAAATGATCCAAAAGAATTGCAACTTCTTCAATATGCTCATAATTGACTAAGGTTACAACTCCACTTATTCATAGTTAGAGGGTGTTTAGGTGGGGGGGTCAATATTAGCACTTGGTCATAGTTAGAAGGTGTGTAGAGTGTCTTTTTCCATAATAGTGGAACCATTATTCATGTTTGCAATGATACTTCGATATTTTATTTACTTTATTGTTATATCACTATTTACTTTATTGTTATATCACAATAAGTTTTTCTTGAGTTCCTTTACCAGATTAGGTAATTTGATATAGTAGTGGAGAAAGTGTGAAAGCCATTTTTTTGTAAAAANATACAACTAGACAATGTTAATACACAAACATTAACAACCAATATATATATATATATATATATATATGTGTGTGTGTGTGTGTGTGTGTGTGTGTGTGTGTGTGTGTGTGTGTGTGATCCAAAAGAATTGTAACTTATTCAATATTCTCATCATTTACTAAGGTTACAACACCACTTGGTCAAAGTTAGAGGGTGTTTAGGTGGGGGGTATATAGTTGGCACTTGGTAAATTAAAAGTTCCTCTCTAATTTCATTTATTTTTATCAATTAGTTAAAAAAAAATGCAATGAACGAATATTGTTTATATTAAAGAAATGGTGCTAGAACCATTGGCACGATTACATCAAAAGGTTTTACCAAATGCCATACAATAGTTTCAAATGACAATGAGACCTAATTGTCCAAAACCTGAAATTATGCCATAGAGACAAGCCTAAACATTAAACATAAAACATACACTTATTATCTAATATAGATGCGAATGTAAACATAGACTTACATCATGAAAAGGTTTTTTCAAATGCCATACCATAGTTTCAAAATGACAATTATGAGATCTTCTTGTATGAAACCTGAAAGTATGCCATAGAGACAATCCTAAACATTAAACATAAAACATTACAATTATCATCTAACATGCCTATGATTGTAAATAGACAGTTACATCGTGATGGAAAGGTATAATCAAATTCCATACAACAATTTCAAAATAGAAATGAGATCTAATTGTCCAAAACCTGAAAGTATGCCATATAGACAATACTAAACATTAAACATAAAACATATTAGTTACCAACTAACATAGCTGCCAATGTAAATGTGTAGTTACATCATGATTAAATGGTTTTTACGAATTCCATACAATAGTTTCAAAATGGATTTGATTTCTAATTTTCAAAAACATGTAATTCTTACATATAGGAAATCCTAAGCATTAAACATAAAACATATCATTTATCAACTAACATAGGTGTGAATGTAACAAAAAACTACATCAATTAAAGGTTGTTTCAAATGACATACAACAATTTCAAAATAACAATGAGATCTAATTGTCCAAAACCTGAAACTCTTCCATATAGAAAAGCCTAAACATTAAACATAATAGTTATCAACTAACATAATAGTTATCAACTAACATAGTTGCAAATGTAAACATACAGTTACATTGTGAAGATGTTTTTTCAAATTCCATACAACGGTTTCAAAACGACAATGAGATGTAATAGTCCAAAACCTAAAACGCTACCATATAGATAAGACTAAACATTAAACATAAAACATAATATTTATCATCTAACATATCCAAAAATGTAAACATACTACTAGTGCTATAGACATTAAGAAAAAAATAACCTAGAATTAACGATCTCGGTTGTCTAGAGGACTAGGGGAAGGGGCTTGAGAACCTTGCTTGGCTGCTCGTGCATTCCTTCTTTCTAGAGACAGTCTATTCACCAATAGTTCTAATCTATCAAGCCTAAGCTCCAATTCATAAACATGGCCTATTCTGTCTAAGCAAGGGAGGCATATAATTCCTCACAAATTTGCAACATGTCTTCATCCACCCTTGCAATTCGACAACCCCCTTCATCATTGATTCTTTGCACAAACCGCTTCTAATGGAAGGCCTTTCAACAAAGATCTCGAATTTCCAGCTGTAATGGATGGTAAAGGTCTTGACCATGATTATTTGACTCAGAGCTAGCGCCATGGAATTAGAAGAGACAAAGTGCAAGGATAACCAGGTTACCAGAGTCTTAATATCCCACCGGAGTTGATGAATAAAATAGAAAACATTCGTCATCCCAGGATCCCATATTATCCTCCAATTCCTAATTAATACTCCTAAATCATTCACTTCATCCCTAATCTAGATTGAATCCTCGATATGGTTTCCTCCTATGAACTGACAGAAGAAAGTACTAATTTGACAGGGAAATGCATTGTTCATGTTGAGGTCACCGCTCGCAGGGAGCTTTTGAACAGGAGACTAAATTGTAAATTCATCCAAATAGATAGTGTAAACTCCAACTTCTTGATGCATGTTTCTACGTGCCGATTTAATCACCAAGCCATTAGATTCCCTTCCAAATTCGAATGTTGAGGTTGCGGTGTGTAGAAACAACAATCATGAAACAGTGGGAAGTTGGAGTGGCGAGGTGGCGACAGGAAATAAATACAAAATGGTGGTAACATATTGGTTCAATTAAAAAGTTGGTAATATATTAATTTGTGATCATCACTGTCCTAATTTGATTGTCAAATTTCTTGATGATGGTTTCCGAAGAAATATATTGACGAACGACTAAAACACCCCGTAGTCGCTGCAATATGGCATAAAAGAAATTGTTGAAACTGAAACTTTTGTTTTTTAAATCATAATTTAGATCATTTTTGGGGTTTTAGAATATTCCATTTAGTATAAAATAGTGATGGTTGATTGATCAAATCACAAAATTGAAAAAAATGTAATTTTTTGGTCACATTTTGATCGGTTTCAATGAAAAAATGATCAGAAAAGTGGGGTGTTTGAGTTATCCTTTATCCTACTTGATGGTGTACTTGATCATATGGATTAATAAAGTTGAAAATACTAGTTCATCAAACAGAAAGATCAAATATATCCATACCATAATTACTTCAAATTTATAGGTGGGAACTTTTTCAAATTATAATTGGTCCCGAGGAAATCCAACAGTTTCCATGAATGACTGGAAAAAAACTGGAAAGATGTAAATGGGAGAGCGAAGATACTGACAGTGTTTCAACCAAGAGATTGGTGGAGTTTCATAAAAAATTCAACAGAATTCTGACAAAAACGTTGGTGGAGTTTTAACAAAGAGCGGTAAGATTGGCGGAGTTTCATCAAAAAATCAACAAAAAAGCTGGCGGAGTTTCGAATAAAAAGCAGTAATACTGGCTGCTTTTCAGCAAAATGATGGCAGAATTTCAGTGGAAAAGTTGGTGGATTTTTGGCAAAAAGAGGTAATATTGGCAGAGTTTCAGCAAAAAGTTGGCGAATTTTTGGCAAAAAGATGGTGCAGTTTCGGTCAATAGTGCTAAGATTTGCGGAGTTTCAACAAAAATGTTGGCAGAATTTCAGCATAGAAGATGGTGGAGTTTTGACAAAGAGAGGTAAGATTGGTGGAGTTTTAGAAAAAAATTGGTGGAATGTATATGGAAAAGCTGGTGGAGTTTTGGAAAAAAGAAGTAAGCTTGATGGAGGTTCAACTGGAACAGAATCCAGTGATGCCCGAATGTAATTTAGTAGACTTATTTGAACATAGAAATTCCACTTGTCAATCATTTCCAATAATATGTAGAGGTTCACTTATCATCTTTGCAATCGATTGGCCCATTACGACTGCTTATTTTCTTCTTGGGTCCTTCACACCTGTCTCTACACAAAATTATTACACAAAACCCATCAAGATGACTCGTTGAAAAATTATTGAACCATTTATAAAACTATACAATAAAAAAATAGAATCAGAAATGACACATATATTTATTTACAACTTCGTGGAAGATATGCAAAATATTAAATAGTTTCAGGAACAAGAGGATACCCATGTTCTTGTATCAATTGAAAATTTTCATAAAAATAAAGATGAGAAGAAAATGCATCCTTTGAGAGAAGCTTATGGTAGAGTCGAAGTTGATGACCACTGGAAAATAGTGGTATATGTTTTTCATCAATCGTTGTCAATCGCATAGTTCCATTATCAAATATTGTTTCCACTATGTATGGTCCCAACCATATGGTGTGCAACTTCCCTTTAAAATCCGTCTTGAACTATGAGTCAAATAATAAGGCCCAGTCTCCTTCATGGAACATTTTTTTCTTGATAAACCTATCACACCACTTGGAGCATTGTTTTTGAATCATTGAGGTATGATGTACAACATCCACACATTTCTCATCGAGCCCATTCAATTGATTCAAATGGTCCTTTTGGGATTTTGTTAAATCGATGCTTGCTTCTAAAGTGGTTCTCAAAGTTTTAATCTCAAATTCAACAAGGAATACAACATTTTTCCATACTAATACATTAAAGTTATCTCCTCTGTTCTAAGTATATCCCAATATTTTATCACTCTTTATTGAGGCACTGATGAAAACTGGTGGATTCCATTGTGGGATGGTCACTATTAGGAACAAAATTGATGTTACAAGTTATACGACAGGGTACGTGATGAAAAACAAGCTTGTGAGCCATTTGAAGCGCTCAGAATGCATTGTATAATGAGATAAATGTGCATCATGTTTGAGTGTTGATATGAACATTTTCCTTATTTCCTTTGGGGTATCTGTTTCATCGGGGAAAAAATATACATAAGGGTTTCAAGGTCATTAGATAAGTGTGACATTATCTCCATCTCCATTGGCTCAAATATATTTTCCTATGCTGATGAGGTACTCCTAGTCCTCTTCGAAATAGCATTTTAAAAATAATAAAACCTATGAATGAGGATTTTTTTAATATGTTGTAAGCTAACTTGAGCTAACTTGGAACCTTTACCGATTTGGGTATTCCAGGTAATGGGATATAATCCCCATTGAGATAAATTGCTCCAACCATGAAATCTACTAGGGGAAATCGCTAGTGATCAAGTACTACTACACCACCAAGGTTGAAAGAACCTAACAAGCATCCCAGCTTCACATAACAAGAACCTTTTATGTTCAGTACTCTCGGCAAGCAGCAGGAAACTAATTCATAAGGAGAGAACCCTATGGTATTGTGCAATGTAGTTCGATATTCCCATAGTGCTCCAGGAATTATTTCATCCCATTATCTACATCAATGAATCTTTACATTTTTTTAAAGAATAGATTCAGTCACTTTATTTGTACTTTCCACTTGACCATTGGATTTTGGATGATATGGTGAATTTATCCTATGTTGGCCGATATGATATATCTGCAATAGGTCTTCAACTTTATGAGATACAAACTGCGGTCCCCCATATGTGACTATTTCCTTGGGAACCCCGAAGTGAGTGAAGATTTCTTCGAACATGAAATCCATAATAGATTTATTAGTAGCTCTCACCAGGGATATGGACTCCACCCATTTAGTCATGTAGTCTGTGCAAACCAGAATGTAAACTTTTTGTTATGAAGGAGAATTAATAGGCCCTACAAAGTCTAGGGCCCATATACCGAAAGGTTTAGCCACCAACTGCGACTGAAGTGGAATCTCATTCAATATATAAGGTTGACCCATCCTTTGGAAACTGTTGTAGGATTTCAATTCCTAATGTGTGTCTCCAAAGGTGTTTTAGCAAGTGTTTCAGCAATTGTTTCAGCATGTGTTTTAGCATCCTCGCGAATAGGTTTAGTTTTACCGATTGGGCTTTCCACCCATTCATGGATTGTTTCTTCAGTCATAGGGGATGGAACATCCTTAATGACAATAGGTTACACCATCCTCCAAGAGCGTAAATGTAATCCATTGCATGGGATAGGGGTGATAGAATATGTTGGCATGTTAAATGGTTCAATTTGTTGCACTTCCTTGTTGTTGGGGTTAGTATTAGGTTGACCAGGAATATGAGGTCATAATGGTAAGTTAATTGGTGCAAGGTTGGCAAGGAGTTGCAGCTTTGGCTACTGAAACTATGGACGAGGGAACCAATTTCATGGGGAAGGATTTCTCCAATTTGGGGACCAATGAGTTGGTTTATTTGGTTGTGATGACCATGAAATCCATGGTGTTTAATATTACATTGTAGGTTGTGTGGATGGGTGCATGGTTAAATTTATGCTTGGTTGGATTGAAATTTGGCATGGTTAGACTAGACGCATTAATTGATGTTGTGGGAGAGTTTCCATACTCAAACATGACTGACACTAACAATTTGAGCATAAAAAAGCATACCTATAGATTAAATAATGTGTTGGATAGCTCCAATGTTTAATTTTTTTTAATTTATGTTTGATTAGACTGAATTTTTTCATGGTTAGACTAGACACATGCATTGACATTGTGGGATGGTTTCTACACTCAAACATGACTAACACTAACAATTACGGCATCAAAAACCATACCTATATATTAATTAATGTGCTACACGGAGCCAACGTTGAATTTTTTAAATGTGTGCTTGCATGGACTAAAATTTGGCATGGTTAGAGTATACACATGCATTTACATTGTGGGAGGGTTCCATACCCAAACATGGCTGGAACTAACAATTCAAGCATAAAAAACCATACCTATATATTTATTAATGTGTTGCACGGGGCCAACTTTGAATTATTTTAAATTTGTGCTTGTAGTTCTTCTTCAATAAACAATCTATTAATACACTTTATTATTTGTTCTATATTTTGGAAAGTAATTATGTAATAAATTGGTCCTAGATTCTAAATATGAGATAGAGAGATATGCAATAACTAATTATTAACACCCCCATTAAAACTATGTAAAATAAGATTGAATCACTTCTCTCTAGTTTTTGTTTATAACAATAGATCTTGTAGGCTAAGTTTTGGAAGGTTAAGTTTTTAAGCATAGTTGGCCTTGTAGCATGACAATTCAACATGGTAAATTAATTTTAGAATGTTAAGTGTGTTATTGGTAGATAGTTGATTTTATGTGAATCTTAGAGGTTTAAATGACCCTTCGATATTAATACATTCTTGGATTTTTTCACTTTACAGTTGGATTCTACATTTTCTCCATATTTCTCATGTATAATTATTGATTGTGTACATTTATGGTTGGTTTCTAGCTCCTTTCTATGATAAAATATTCAAATCTATTAGTCAAGTACTATCCATTTTGCAACCAAATTAACATGACCTTAGGTTGTTGTAACGTCAATAATTCTAAGATAAACTTGTGGATTATATATTACTTTGTGGAGAATTAGTATGGATTTGAAACTATACATATGGAAAGATAAATTCTAGTTTAAAAAAATAATGTGCATGTGGAATGTGAAATTAACAATATAACATCTAGAATGTGTTTGACATAAAATATTTGGAAATTAGTATGACTTTCAACTCTGGAAAAACTCAGACTGTCTTATTTCATAATAGTGGAACCATTATTCATATTTGCAGTGATACTCCTCTATTTGCAATGACACTCCCTAACTACATACCCCTTAACCCCTTATCCCTAACTATTTCTTGTTATATCATAATATGTTTTTTCTTGAATTCCTTTACCATATTAGGTAATTTGATATAGTACTGGAGAAAGTGTGCAAACCATTCTTTTGTAAAACAATCCTACTTCAATGATAGAACTAGACATTGTAAATACACAAACACTAATAACTGAAATATAAATGATCCCAAAGAATTGCAACTTCTTCAATATGCTCATAATTTACTAAGGTTAGAACACCAATTGGTCATAGTTAGAGAGTCTTTAGGAGGGGCGTGAATATTAGAAGTTGGTCATAGTTAGAGGGTGTTTAGGTGGGGGGTATATATTAGCACTTGGTCCTAGTTAGAGGGTGTTTTGGTGGGGGGTATATATTAGCACTTGGTCATAGTTATAGGGTGTGTATTTTAAGGTGGTAGGGGATAAGGGTTACAAGTTATGTACTTAGGGATATGAATTTAAGGATTTTCACTTGGTAGGGGATAAGGGGTACCACAAGTATATTTGAACATGGGAACTCGATGAATCCATCTGACAAAACCCAAAAAAATGACTGTGTCGACGTATTTTTGGTTCAAAATTTTGGATTTTGTTTGGGTTTAATTATGCCAATAAATCCAATGTTATATGTGAAAGTGGCCAAATATATGATGTTGTATCTCATTTTTTTATCAATAGGATATATCCAAATAATCATCCATGGTGTTCTATAATTTGACATGATGACCATATAATCTCACTTGTGGGCCAATGATTCCCTGTGTAGGAAATATATAATAAATTGGGTTTATGCACATTGTCAATGGGGTCACCTGCATGGTCCTGAACCATGCATGTATATAAGTGAAAAACATACCCCCTAATCCCAAACATGTATCTCTATGCACATACTCTTTATCCCCTTATCCATAACTGCATACCCCTTAACCCATTATTCCCAAGTACACACTCCTTAACCCCTTATCCCTAATTGTGACCCTATCTAACTCCCTACACAAAATCATGTTTTAAAATCACAGTTGGTTAGGGCTTGGAGGGTTCTACGAAAAACCATGACTATGAATACCTAGTCTCTACCCATAATCCCATTAACCCTTATCCCAAATTCCACACCACATCAACCCAATATTAAAACCATGTAGTCTCTATATCTATTTACATATAATAGATATTATTTTAAAACCCTACCTATCTATTTATGAAATGTATAGAAAATAAATGTGTAATTTTTTCCAATATTGTATCATATTCTCTTAAGATCCATTATTATAGTATATTCCTAATTGTTTAGGGGTTTTTTGAGTCCTGGAAAATTGCAGGTGACAACAACAAGGGATTCTCCCCAGTAAACGTTCCCAACTAGCCCATTACTGTTTGGTATGGGGAATCCGTCCGGTTTGCAGTCCGGCTACCATAGGTAAAGTAACCAAAATAAAGGGTTTTACCAGTTACGGCCCGGTCCACCATGTATCTTTTTTAGTTTTTTAGTTTTAAGTATGATGTGTAAGTGCCTATCTAAGAATGCAGATTGATAGAGAATACGAGGAGCAGTCACAATGTGATGCACAGGTTCTTACCTCTTGTCTTAAACTCTCTCGCATCTAAATCACACACAGCAAGAAAACTAAAACTAACTTAACTACACTGTCCCTAGGGAGCGATATTATCATTTAATGAGTAATGTATTACTATTCATACATTAAGAAAAATCACAAGTAGCTGTTCTTTATTTCAAAACAGATAAACATGAATAGATAGATGAACAACAAGATAGCTCATTGTTTATGAAAATCATTCATTACTCATAGTGGAAACTCCATAAAATAAACTAGAGAGAATTCATACAAGAACATAGGTTCAACAAGTTAGAACGATCTCACAGTCAATGGACAAAATCTGAAAACAAAATAGTTCCCCTTCAACAACATCCATTGCACAGCATTTGAACATTCCACCAAAGCTTTCTCCAACAGGAAAAATTGTAATTATCTATTGCAAAAGGAAGTAGTTCTTCTTACAACATGTTTTCACAAGTCTAACTTGGAAAAATTCTCTATTCCCTCTAACTTTCCTATATTTATATTGCAAGCCTAACTCTTGGACTGCCCCTCGGTGCCCTTTGGGCTCCCCCAACCATTTGATCTCATAATTTTGTCTTTTGTGAGTGCTCATGATTCACATAAATGTTACATTTCGAAACTAATATTTAAAAGCACTTTTATAAAAAGGACCATCTTGGTAACGGACGAAGTCCTCCCAAGCCTGGGCCTTTGCTGTTATCAATCTGTCTGAGATCTCAACCCTTAATTTCTTCTCCTCCGTTTCTTCATTTTCTTTCTCTTCCTTCCCTGTTTCCTCATTTTTTTTCTGCTTAGTCTCTCAGACATATCCTCTTTGTAGCAGACATCATCCTATCATGAACAACCCGTTCTTAAATCACTTAGCGTTTGACAAAGTAACTCAAACTGTATTAACACATACATCTTGTAAAATGAAAAAATATTAATGGATGAAGAGAAAAATGATAATGCAAAGAAAATCCTGCACTTTTGTATCCTGAACTTAGCTAAGTCGAAAAACCACAAATATGAAAAACAAACTCCTTATCCTAATCCTAGCTGCATCTGAACCAAATCGACACATCCAATGGTAGCATGAAAAATGACAAAGTCACCGCCATCAAAAAATAGGGTAAAAGCACATGGAAAAGGCAAGAAAACTCCTACCAGCAGGAAAAAATTAAGCCTCGAGCGAAAACACAACTCCCATCGGTGGGCGGAAACACTATAAGTCGGATGGTTAGCTCACTAAACCGCTGCAATGGCGGAGACCTTATAGACTAAGGATCCTGGGTCAAAATAAAATATTAAACGCTATCGTCCACACATTAGCAATCGGAAGCTTGGAGGGCTAGGTATCGGCGACCAAAGTCTCAAAGCTGTCGCCGTGTCGGTAACGCATAGGAGTAACTCCCCCATATCAATAGTCAAAACCACTCTGATAGCGAAAAACAAAACATTGCAAAGTAAAAGTTGAAAAACCAGGGCATCGACGAGCATCAGAATTATCATTCAATGAACAAAAAGACTATAAATTGGGTGGTAAGTGCACTACAGAGCTGCAACGACAGGAAACATAAGGACTAAGGCACCAATTCAGAGATAAAAAAAAAAAGACTTCCAATAGCGATAAAAGAAAACATCGAAAAAATGAAAAATGAGTGTTCGAAAGACTTAAAGTTGTGCAGCGGTTAACGTAGTTTGTTTCATCTTTGAAACAACAGCAGCATAGAGAAATAAAACCTCGACTTCAATTTAACCTAAAAATCCAAATTTATAGCGGAGAAAAACAGAGTTAGGGGATTTAAACAATTTCATGCAAGCTAAAATTAAAGGAGGATCCGAAATTTTAAAAATTTGGGAAAACAATTGCAGCTGCAAGAATTGGCGACTTTCTGGTGAACCCAAATCTCTGGACAATTTCTTCCTTAAGTAACAGACTGCTTGACAATAAAACAAACATGTTGAATTCTTCTAGATGTCTTGGGTTCCCCAATGGAAAATATATGTACTTTTAATCATTGATAATAGTCCAATTTTAGGAAAATGGAACCAAAGATTTCAAAGTCGAGATAACTCTTATGAGGCCAGGAATATGGGTTTCATTTTTTACCTCTATCTTCGGGTAGCTTCCATCTTGGACACCATAGGATTGTAACATATGGTAAACGGAAATATTCATTTGTTCCTCATTCCCATGCCATTTTGCACTTTTTTTTGCTTTTGGAATTCTTTGTCCTTTTGAGTCCTCCTCATGCCTTTCTTTCTGAATTTTTTATTTAGGCTCCTCTATCCATAATGTCCTTTTCTGTGAGAAATGTATTTAATTTTTAGCTTACGGACGGAGAACAACTTATGGCAATTCTATACTCTTATGATTCAGTACTTTGTCTTGATACATATTGCTTTCTTAGGAGTTTTGACTCTTCTTACCCTTTTGGATTTCAATTCTTTGCATGGGATCATTTATATATAATATATTGTTTACCCTGCTTCCTTTCCATGGGTCTTTTGTTGTCACCCCCTAGGACATTTTTAAATGTGAAATGGATGGAGCCTCGAAATAGTATTCCAAACCTTTTGATCCTGAGTTAATTTACAAGGATTAAGTATGACTTCAATGTGTTCATAGCCATTTATGAAAACTGACAACTAGAAGAAATCCTTACAGATAAATCAGTAATACACAGTCTTATAATCAAGGATTTTAGTTAATCCAGAACTCTGATGCTCTCCATGCAACCAAAAGTTTGCTTCTTTTATTGAAATCAATTAAAATCTAACTAATGAAACAAAAATGAAATAAATCACAACAAAAGATAAATAACCAAATCATTTTATTTATGTACAAAACAAGAAACAAAAAATCAGGAAAAACAAGGTTTGAGAACTAAACCATTAACTGGTAAGATCTCTTCTCACCGTTGTAAATCTTGCAATTTGTAGGTTGAGGGGCCAAGTTTTGCTGCAATATGAAAAGGGCCTACCCATAACTATTGAAACTTCATGTGCTTTCCCTTTTCATCATGTGGGTGATCCCACTTAAGAACTAGGTCTCCCACTTCAAATTCCTTTTTCCCAGCTTTATGTTTATCAAAACACTGTTTAACTACTTCCTGTTGATGTTTAAAGCGTTCTTTGGCTCTGGATCTAGACTCTTCTGCCTTCAAAAGATCATAGATTCTAATTTGCAATATTTCATTATCTGTGCATCTAGACTCTTGAGATATTATGGAAGAGGGTAGCATAATTTTGGGAGGCAGAATGACGTCTTTTCCATAAACAAGGGAATACGGTGACACACCTAAGGAATTCTTGGGTGTGACTCTATCAGCCTAAAGAGAATTTGGTAATGCTGAATGCCAACTTCTCTGGTTTTCTATCATAGTCTTTTCTAAGATTCTAATCAGATTCTTGTTTGTAGATTCTGCCAAACCATTTCCTTGTGGGTAATAGTTCACAGAATAATGCAACTTAATTCCCTTTTCATGAGAAAATGCAGTTAATCTAATAGAGGAAAAATAAGTAGCATTATTGAAAACTAGGGAAATTGGAACCCCAAACCCAGTCATAATATGATCTTGCAAGAAGTCCATGACTGCGTCTTCATTCACTTTACGTAATGGGATGGCTTCGACCCATCTAGTGAAGTAGTCAGTTGCCATCAAAATGTATTTGTGTTGCAAGGAAGAATTTGGTTTTATCTCTCCAATGATATCAATTTTCCATTGCTCTAATGGTTCTGTTATCATCACCGACATCAAAGGTCCTGTTTCTTTGGCTTGTCCTCCCCCGCACCTCTGGAAAATATCACACTTTCTAACATGGGAATGAGCATCCTTGAACAGTGTGGGCCAATAGTATCCGGCTCTAAGAATCTTGTGGGCTATCGTATCCCCAAAAAAATGGTCTCCAACAAGCCCATCATGTAACTCTATTATGACCTTTTTTGCATCGTCTTTCTATAATCATCTGAGAAGGACTCCATCATAATTCTTCCTTAATAAAATTCCATCAATGATCTAATATGCAGCTGATTTAAGGTGCAACTCTCTTCTCTGTTTAGAATTCCAATGTTCTGGAAACAATCCTTCTTGATGGTAATGAAGAAGGTCTCGGTACTAGGAATCTGAAGCTGTGAAAAGAGGACACACATCCATCATATGTAATTCAGATTTATTTTCCCAATGTTTTCTTCATTGTTTTTACCTTCAGCCATTAATTTACACAATCCTTGTCCTTTAAATATGCACACTGGTTTGAATTTGAGGTCATATTCTTGTAAAGTTGTTACCCAGTTGCCTCTTCTTTCTCCTAATTCCTTTTGTATGAAAAGAGACCTCACAGCTGGGTGTGAAACTATTATCTTTGTCCAGTTCTTAAGTATGTATGGCTTTGAAGACTACATAAGCTTGTTTATCTACCGCTGGGTAATTCAATTTGGCCCCCTGTAGACTAGTGCTCATAAATGATATGGGGAACTCATCTCCCTCATCTTGCTTCTGAGTAAGCACCGCTGCTAGTGAATCGTCAGAAGCGAAAGTGCACAAAATAAAATTCTTCTCAAAATATGTACTTTTGAGAGAGGGTGCATGAGAAATAGATGTCTTTATTTTACTGAATGAATTCTTCTCTACATCAGTCCACTTGAATTGTACACTTTGTTTCACCATTTGCTGCAAAGGTTTAACAATTTGAGTGAAATCCAGCACAAACCTTTGCATGAAATTTATTGTCCCCATGAATGATTGCATCCCTTTTTTGTTATGGGGTAAGGGGATCTGTTCAATAGCTTTGATCCTTTCTGGGTCTATAGAGATCCCCCTTTTAGAAACCATGTGACCCAGGAGCTTTCCTTCTATAAAAACAAACACACATTTCCTTGGATTCAATGAGATGCCATATTTTCGACAATGCTCAAAAATTTGTTTTAAATGGAATGTGTGTTCTTCTCTCTTCTTTGAAAATATTGTCACATCATCGAGATACACTACCACACTATGGCCAATTAGACCGAAGAAAGCTATATCGATAGCCCTCTGGAAAGTAGCTCCAGTGTTAATGAGTCTGAAGGGCATCCTTCTGTAAGCAAAAGTTCCCCATTTTGTTCTGAATGTAGTCTTAAGTCTATCTTCCTCAGCTACTAACACTTGATTGTAGCTAGAGAATCCATCTAGTAACGAAAATAACTCAGAACCCAAAACCATCTGCAATATCTATTCCATGGGCGGGACTGGATAGTTGTCTTTGTCTGAAGCACAATTTAGGTTTTTGAAATCCACACATAGTCTGATTTCTCCAGATTTCTTCCTTAATGGTACCAAATTTGAAACCCATTCTGAGTGTGTAACTTTGAATATAATTTTGGCATCCAATAATTTGTTCACTTCACTCTGAATTAATGGCTCTAGTTTTGGATGCATCTTCCTCAAAGGTTGCTGATAAAGCTCGACTCGATATCTAATAGGAATGATGTGTTGTATAATATTGGTATCATATGTTTTAAGTTCTTCATATGTCCAGGAAAATACATCTTTGTACTGTTTGAACAAACTAATGAACTTATTTCTTTCACCCGGGAGCAACACTTTCCCAAATTTACATATTTGGGTTTAAATTCAGTTCCCAAATTCATCAGCTCGAATTGCAAAGATGAGCTATGAGTCTTGACATTTGCTAGTCTTCTGAACTTGCTTTCTAAATCAAACATCCACTCTAAATTCCTAACCCCTTTAGGAATGAAATTGTCAAATTTTAACTCAGCTTGGTGTTCTTCGTCATCGATAATTGCCCCTTTGAAAGTTTCATCATTTATTAAACATTCCAAGATTTGTTGATCATCATCAAAAAATCCTATATTAGTAATCATGTTTGGAACCAAAGGCTTGAAAAGTAATTCAATAGAACACTTGTTATTTGTAGGCACAAGCCTTGCAGTCGAGGTAGCTAACAAGTCAGCTGCTGCATTCTTAAGTCTAGGAATGGATAAAATATTAAACGCATAAAAATTTGTCAGCAAATCCCATACTTCATTCTAATAAGATTTTAAATGAGGTGAAATGCAATGTATCTATTTTCAAATCTATTTTACGATTATTTCAAAATCCCCATATACTTTCAGATTTTCTACTTTTAATTCAATTGCTTTTCTTAGTCCTTGAACTAACGCTTCATATTTGGCTATGTTATTGGTACATTCAAACTCTAATCTACATGAAAGAAAATGTTTATTCTTCTTTGGATCAAGCAGGACACAGCCAACTCCTAATCCTTCCAAAGTTTTAGATCCATCAAAAAACAGTGTCCAAAAACTATCCACTTCTATTGTACTTGAATCAACAACTACATCTGAAACTAATCCTACTATTTTACAGTCAAATTCATCAGCCCATGAAAACCGTAGGAGATCAAGTTTTGTGTCTGGTGTGCCACTGACTTCTTTTGCTTGGTAGTTTCACGGTTCTAGTTTAATGTAGTAATTCCCCAATACATAATTCATTGGTTCATTCTTACCCTCCAGCTGAGTAACATTGTGCTTCATGTGGGGTTCTCTTAATACTTTAATGTGATTGGGAATTCCCTTATAAGGCAACCATAGATGTGACCAATCTGAAGGAAAATACCCATTTAGCTTTGCTAACCAATCTCGACTCAAAAAAAGTCCATAAGCTTTAGGTATGTCTACTACTATAATATCTATGCACTGACATACCTTTTCATTTGAAGATATTCGAATCAAAACATCCTCCATTTCCCCAATTACCTTCACATTTGTTCTGTCTAACTGAATAACTTTCCAGGTACATGGTTTAGGCTGTCCATTTTTCTTTTTGCAGACTGAAAGTGGCATAACATTTACTGATGCCCCTGATTCCACTAAACAGTTCTATACGTTATGGTTGAAAATTTCAAAAGTCAGGAGAAATGGTGGGGTTTTGCATTTAGGCTTACCTCCCACACTTGCTTCACCAATTTCCTCTTATTTTTGTTTATTGTCAGTCATTAGAGGAAACTTCAACTCAAAATGGGCCTCCTAAAATGAACTAATAAAATAATAGCTAAAATAATAAAATAATATTTATTAATTTTGGAGGAAGAAAAGAAAAAAACTACTTTTTTGTTTGTATTTTTGACATATCTCCCTATGTTTTTACTCAAATTTCGATGGGGAGAGATCGTTGGATGCGTAATTAAATTATACATCCAACGAGTACCCACTCGGCATACTTCTGATGGACCCCGCTACCCCAAAAACAAGAAATACCTAAAAAAATGGAATGATGACATCATCTTTTTGTTTTTTCAGGTATTTCTTGTTTTTGGGGTAGCGGAGTCTGTCAAAAGTATGCCGAGTGGGTACTCGTTGGATGCGGAATTTAATTCTACATACAACGAGCTCTCGTGATCGAAATTTGAGTAAAAACACAGGGAGATATGTCAAAAATACAAACAAAAAAAGTAGTTTTTTTTTATGACACCTATCCCCAAATTTATATTAAAAAAAGTGTTTAAGACCTATACGGTATTTAAAATTTAAAGCAATTTCATTGGCTAACACATGATGACATGGAATTTGAATAAAAGTTAAAAGGCCCATTTTGAGTTGAAATTTCCTCTAATGGGGAAGATTTTCTTCAGGAATCTCAAGTTCTTTTAACAATCTTTATTTCTGCTGAGGCATATTACACATTTCAAACAATGAGATATTTGCCTTAGCCCTCTTAATATATTCCACAATGTCATATTCCATCTTATGCTCTTTGGAATTCCTTTTTACATCATCAGTATTCTCTTCAATGGTCTTGACAGGCATGTTGATTTGCTTTGGATCCTGACTCGTAATGGTGAATTCAGGTACTTTATCAACTGTGGTGTTTTTCTGAATTTTCTTTACGTTCTCTTGAATTCTCTTAATTTTAGGGATTATTGATCTGTCTTTACTTAACAATCCTCGAATTCTTGTTGTCACATTTGTTTCTATCGTTTCTTCCTCCTCTGTATCAAAAAGTGAGACACATTCCCATAAAACCAAAGCAGATCATCCTCTTGTTTTTCTATGGGTTTACTATCCTTTTCCTCCTCATCATTAGCTTATGTCAGTTTATAGCTGATTCATCACTAATGTCATTGAATTGATCCATTGAGGGCAATTTTTTTCAGAATGGGGCTGCTGATGAAAGGTGCAAAAATTATCCATACCCACCTCTATTAATTTCATTGATGGAGGACTATGTGGAGGAGGTTTATGTTGATTGTTATCCTCTCTCCTCTTATAGTAAGGATTAAAATATTTCTGAGTTTCCTTTTATTTCTCCAAATCTATTATTCTGTTAGATAACTTCTGCATCATTTTTACCATCCCCTCAAAGTCATGTGACTGCTCTTCCTTGGGCTTAGTAAATAATAAGGATTTCTTACCAAATTTTTTTTCTCCCGACTGCTTAGGATAGTCTTCTATGCTCTCTCTTTCAGCTTCTACTCTCTCAGCTTCTTCATAACTTTCTGATAATGTGGGTTTTACTTTCATCTTGGAAAACATGGCCAAGTTAGGCCCCAAAGCTAAAGTATAATACTCAATCAGAACTTTATCAAATGGCTTATTAGCTATAGAGAAATTCTTAAGATAAGTAGCGAACCTTTGGGTAAAACTATGCACCTTTTCTTTTCTTTCTTTCTTTAAAGCGCACAGTCCTTTCATGAGAGCTACATGAGTCTTCTGGGCTGCATATTTGCTTCTGAATATCCTTTCAAAAGTATCCTAGTCTGGGATTGAGTTTGCAGGTAGACCAAAATACCATAAGGCTGCTGCTCCTTCAAGGGTATGTGGAAAAAGTCTGCAGACTACATATTTGTGTTTTCCAACCTTTAGTCCTTCTATGGCCAAGTAGAAACTTTGCAAGTGATCATCTACTAAAATATTTTCACTTGGGTCAAATTTAGGCATCATTTTCTCAAAATCCTGAGGTAAGTCATGCAAACGAGGTGTTAGGTTTAAAGGTGATCTGGATTTCCAAGTAAGTGGTGGATTTGGTGGGTTAGGTGGTTGATTAGCGTTTACGCATGCCATGAGTTTGGGTGGAGAGTGAGGTGGTGAATGGACACAAGTATGAATAGGTGAACAACAAGGTGTGTTTGGGCCCACTTGATTCGAAGGCTGAACAACTTCCTGTAAGGTTGTTTCTACCAATTATTCCAAATCTCTAACCAAAACTGCGTCTTCCAATATAGGACGGTCTTTCTTCTTGTACTCTCTTCTGGGTAAATTAGGTATAGTCGACAATCCTCCAATACTTTTCACATATGCCCCAGTATGTCTTCTCAAATCATTAACAACTTTGTTGTCCACATAATACAAGTGTTTTTTCCACTTCTCTTCAGGAATCGGATTGGGAAATAAACTGCTTTCTGAACTATTACTGGTGGAGTAATTTCAAGGAAATGGGTTTCCTCATCTAGCCATGCACTGGCGTCCCTCCTTCTAGCACCAAAAATTGTTGAGGCCTAGAAAATCACAGCCGACAACAGCAACGGATTCTCCCCAGTAAACATTTCCAACTAGCCCTTTACTATTTGGTATGGCGAATCCAACCGGTTTGTTGTTCAGCTACCATAAGTCAAGTAACCAAAATAAATGGTTTTACCGGTTACAAACCAGTCCACCATGTATATTTCTTAGTTTTTTAGTTTTAAGTATGATATGCAAGTGCCTATATAAGAATGCATATTGATAGAGAATATGAGGAGCGGTCACAATGTGATGCACAGGTTCTTACCTCTCATCTTAAACTCACTCGCATCTAAATCACACACAACAAGAAAACTAAAACTAAGTTAACTACACTCTCCATAGGGAGCGAGATTATCATTTAATGAGTAATTTATTACTGGTCATGCATTAAAAAAAATCATAGGTAGTTGTTCTTTATTTCAAAACACATAAACATGAATAGATAGATGAACAACAAGATAGCTCATTGTTTATGAAAATCATTCATTACTCATAATGGAAACTCCATAAAATAAACTAGAGAGAATTCATACAAGAACATAGGTTCAAAAAGTTAGAATGATCTCACAGTCAATGGATAAAAGTTGAAAATGAAATAGTTCCCCTTCAACAACATCCATTGCACAGCATTTGAACATTCCACCAAAGCTTTCTCCAACAGGAAAAATTGTAATTATATATTGCAAAAGCAAATAGTTCTTGTTACAACATGTTTTCACAACTCTAACTGGGAAAAAGCCTCTATTCTCTCTAACTTTCCTATATTTATACTACAAGCCAAACTCTTGGATTGCCCCTCGGTGCCCCTTGGGCTCCCCCAACCGTTTAATCTCGCAATTTTGTCTTTTTTGAGTGCTCATGATTCGCATAAACGTTACATTTTGAATCTAAGATTTAAAAGAACTTTTATGAAAAGGACCAGCTTGCTAACTGACGAAGTCCTCCCAAGCCTGGGCCTTTTCTATTATCGATCTGTCTGAGATCTCAACCCTTAATTTCTTCTCCTCTGTTTCTTCATTTTCTTTCTCTTCCTTCCCTGCTGCCTCATTTTTTTCTGTTTAGTCTCCTAGACATATCCTCTCTGCAGCAGCCATCATCCTGTCATGAACAACCTGTTCTTAAATCAGTTAGTGTTTGACAAAGTAACTCAAACTGTATTAACACATACATCTTATCAAATGAAAAAATATTAATGCATGAAGAGAAAAATGATAATGCAGAGAAAATATTGCACTTTCATATCCTGAACTCAGCTAAGTCCAAAAACCACAAATCCAAAAAAATAAACTCCTTTTCCTAATCCTGGTCGCATCTGGAACAAATCAACACCTCTAATGGAAACATGAAAAATGACAAAGTCACCGCCATTGAAAGGTTAAAAGCACATGAGAAAGTCGGGAAAACTCCTACCGGCGGGAAACACTTAAGCATCGGGCAAAAACACAACTCCCATCGACGGGAGAAAACATTGTAATTTGGACGGTTAGCTCACTAAACCACCGCAATGGTGGAGACCTTATAGATTAAGGATCCCGGGTCAACATAAAAAGTCGACGAAATAAAACATTAAACGCTGTCATCCACACATCAGAAATTGGAACCTTGGAGGGCTAGGTATCAATGACCAAAGTCTCAAAGCTGTTGTCATGTCGGTAACGCATAGGAGTAACCCCCCCCCCCGCTCGATAAAAAAATCAAAACCACTCCAATAGCGACAAACAAAACATTGCAAAGTAAAAGTTGAAAAACCAAGGCATTGGCGAGCATCAGAATTATCCGTCGGTGAACAGAAATACTATAAATTGGGTGGTAAGTGCACTACGGAGCCGCAACGATGGGAAACATAAGGACTAAGGCCCCTATTCAGAGATTAAAAAAAATACTTTCGTTAGCGATCAAAGAAAACATCGAAAAACAGAAAAATGAGTGTTCAGAAGACTTAAAGCTGCATAGCGGTTAACATACTTCATTTCATCTCTGAAATAATGACAGCATAGAGAAATAAAACCCTAACTTCAATTCAACCTCAAAATCCAAATTTGTAGCGGAGAAAAACAGAGTTATGGGACTCAAACAATTTCATGCAAGCTAAAATTAAAGGAGGATCCAAATTTAAAAAAAATTGGGAAAACAGTTGCAGCTGCAACAGGGTTATAAGGTGAAGGACTAACCCCGGTTGTGAACCCCTAACCTCTACCCATGCCCCCTAATTGTGAACCATTAATTTCTATCCATACCCCCTAACTATGAACCTTTAACCTCTACCCATACAACCTAACTATGAAACCTTAACTACTAATAAATATTAGAGGGTTTTGTAATCTTATTACATTGCACTTATAATAATGTGTATTAGGGTTTTAAGCGTGTGTTTTATTGACAGAATGCATGCCATTCCGACACCATGCACAGATATCTATCGCTTGTGGGGTTCCAATACCTATCTTGAAGTCAAGTTTGACAGGGACTCCAACACTCTTCTTACATAGGATTTAGATCGAGCTCCAACACTCTAGCTTTCCTCTCACTAGAGCTCATAAAGGTCACAGAGTTTGAAGAATAGGTGTATCTAGGAAGTCGCAGAGGTATTCATGGAGGTGGAAGAGGAGGTCAAGTAGTTCACAAAGGAGGCCAAGGAGGCGAAGGAGACCATAGAGCAGGTTGGGGAGGATAAGGAGTTTGCAGAGGTCACCACAAAGTTTGCAAAAGAGGTAGAGGAGGTCAAAGAGTTCACATAGGAGGTCAAGGAGTTTGAGGAGTTCATATAGGAGGTTTAGGAGTTTGAAGAGGTCATAGAGAAATTCAAGGAGGTATTTGAGGACGCTCAGAATCCATAAAGGATGCAATTCCTCCAAAATCGGTCAGTACCCACACTTAATTCACTTGAAATTTCTAAGTTTGACAAAATGTTTTATAGAGTTAGGTTGGATTCCATTTTTGTGTGAAATTTTCCTTTGAATATTCACACATCCTCAATATTCAATCGTCATATATATGAGCACAATCATCAATTGTGGTCTTCCCCTAATCTAAGACTACATACTGAGGAGGCCTATAAGGAAATATTTTAAAACCCCTTACCTCGATTAATAGTTGTTCCTACTAAAGGGGCTATCTATATTTATATTTATATTTACAATAAACTACAACCCTATATTTCCACCTAGGTCTTACTAACAATAATGATTCAAATTGATTATATCCCTTACATAAATTTGGAAAAATCATTCAGGACTTTGAAAGGAGCGATATAAATTAGTGATTATGGCCTATCTTGGGTTTCTAGGATTCTAGATTAGGTTTTTAGGGTTAGACTAGTGTTTATTTTGAAATTTTATGTTTGTAGAGTTTCTAGGGTTTCTATGGATAGATTAGGTTTCTAGAGATAGATTAGGAATAGGGATTTATAGAGAGTGAATAGTACTATTATTTATTCTCAAAATTACACAAGGACAATGACACTGTATGCCTCCCTCAATGATTACCCTCACACCCGGTTGTTGTTGTTGAGGAAAATGAGAATTAAGGTAAAGTAGTCATCACGATGTATGGATAATTTCTCTATATCTTACTATGGTAGAAAAAGGAAAAATGGTATGTTGTATGAACTCCCAAGTAATATTTTCTAAACCAATATTGTGTACGTGATAACCATTAGTTACCTATTGATCATTATAGATACCAAGGTAATTATATTTTTTAAACAAAGGGAGTAACCCCTTTGTTTATTTCTAGTTACTTATGCAAACATTGCATAATCTAAGAAACTAGACCAAAAACTAAAAAAATATGTAACCATGTATTATTTATGTACAAAAAGTTGCCAACTATTCATTGGTGCAAACTAGCATTCACTTGAGGCATGAGAGGCAACTTAAAAAAAGTAAAAATAAAAACCAAAATGCACTAACTACAAAAGAAAGGTGTTGTACCATATGAGTTATGTGCAATAAATCACTAATTCATTTCTAATACAAACTAGCATTCACTTGAGCCATGATGCAATTTAATATTGCATTGAAAAGGGTTAAATTCTCTTATTTACTTCACAGGGTAGTGATCAGGGCATCTTACCAGTAGCCAGTCAGAGGAGTCCAAATTCCTCAAGGAAGAAGGTATTCATTATTGTAATAGTATATAAAAATAATTTGAAAATAGAGTTTTTTTATGTGTTTTTTCATGAGTATATATTTATTTGGTTTATATTATAATGTTATTCGTATATTTGTTGTATAGTACTGATCGGGGAAACCACCCAGTTGTTGATCAAACTACATCACCTCCGGGAAAGACGTATACCTGATTATAATTATACAATTTAAATACATCAAAAAAATTTCTTATTATGTTATTTCCATGAGTATTTCATGAATTTTTTTCTATAATCAAGGAAATAAATGAATTGGTGATGTTTTTTTAATTCACAAGTTTGTTAGCAAAATAATGTAGCCTTTATAGTTTTGCAATATCTTCTCTATTTCTTATCATGATTTTCAGGGTGCTAATAATATTTGCAATATGATGTAGTTGTGAAGGACCCTGCATGAGGTATTTCCATCCAAATAGAGAATATGGAGAGGATTCCAACTATAAATATCTAGGTTTAACAAAAGTGCAAGTAAGGGTAAGTTCAAGATGCCACCACTTCTTGTAAATGGGATATTAGTTTTTGAGCTTTTCCAATTCTTGTTATTATCTTATTTCCCATGATTACTCGTATTTGGTGCAGGATATGTAAAACTTATACTTCCTAATTTGTAAGGATAAGAAGCATTAGTACAACTTGATAAAATGGTATTCTATTTAAATTAACACATTGTCTTATGGACATGAGTATATTCATGTGAACATATATAATATATATTGACATGGTGTGTGGAAGGTCCCATATATAGCTTCATCCTTGGGGGGTGTCAAGCTTGGCATAAATGGTCATAGAGACCTATTTGACCAGGTCACTATATGACTTACAAAAATTAATGATAAACGTGATGTGATACAACTTTTGAAATCAACATCCCTTGGTCTGTAGGTATGGCATATTGTACTAGTTGTCCATATTTTCCTGCAATCATTGTCTTTGGAATATTTCATTTAAAATGCTATGGATATTAGGACAATTCATACTAATCCATATCCCTTATGCATCCAACCCATTGAAACTAAACATGCCACTATTCTCCATCTTGAAAAGTATCCAAAAGGACACGTGGTCCTATTGTAAACATTTAGTCACTATCTCATTTACCACCATGTTGAAATTGATACTGCTAAAATATATAAGAATATAAGCTCTATTATTGATCTAATATCTGTGAATAACATGTATCGTAGACACACTACGATATGATCATCCCTTGTCAAATTCATACCCTATATATATATTATGCTAACTAATTCTAATGTTTATAACTATTTATCCATGCAGGCCTCATCTCAAAATACAAATTGACTTAACCAGATTAAAGAAAACTCCAAAAACCATCCATTACATCATTCATCCCAACAATATTTAATCATCCTAAATTCCATGCACCTATTGATAAATTTCAAAGTCTCCCCCCACTTCAATATTTGACTAAGCCTTACTCATGTTGGAGGAGTCTACAAACTTAAGTCTAGGTTGGAGGTGTAGAAAAGTAAAATATGTAGAGGTGTAAAGGAACACATGGCATGGAGATCACTTGGTTGTAAAATCTAAGTCCATTGAGGCATAAGTGGAAAATAACAAATTTAAGTGGAAAGAACATAGGTGTATATCTCACGACTTCATAAACGAGTGGGGTTTAGTGTCTAGTGCTAGCTGAAAATCGATTATGAACCACCATAATCAATGAACTCTTCTCATTAATATCAACTCATATCCATGATCTCTTCTTATTAATATCAACTCATATTCATCAGCTAAAAGAGAATTTTGCAACCCCATGCTCAACACATAATGCCATCATGCTTATATGCAACACCACATGGTTGCAATCAAAATATCAACAATAGGAAATATGATGACATGGGATTAAGAATTCAGCTCAAAATTAACATGAACAACATCACGGTATGAGAATTCACCCCACACACCATAGAACTGGTATTTTGTTTTTAAATCTCGATTGTGGTAAAAAACTGAAAAGAGAATAAGGCTAGCAATACCATAAAAGGGATAACAATCAATAAAGAGATAAATGGAAAATATAATGTAAAAGATACACGGTAGAAAACATACATAATATGAGAAAAACAAAAAAATTATTGATCAAACTAGTTTCGTCCTTTAATGGACTCATCAGTGAAAAATATATTGTTTACATTGTGACCTTTATAAAAAAAATAGGAGTGGGTGGAAAAAATCGAAAACTATAGCTGTTAGGAAAACATTTAGCTGGAAGGTTCCAAAGAATCCAAAAGTTTCCTTGGAAAAAATTCAGAAAGTAACTAAAACGGTTACAAAGAAATGATCAACAATAAATGTGGTTGAAATTCCGAAAATAAGGTTGGAGAAGATTATGATGTAAAATGGCTAAAAATAACATAGAAACTTGCTAAAAATAGCCAAAAAAACTGCAAAAACTTCCCCCTCAATGGGATTTTTTTGGATATTTTTTGGCTATTTTTAGCCAAAACCTTGGGGGATAGCATGTGTCAAAATCATAAAGAAGGAATGCTCCAAAACACTGAAACTTTTCTTGGGAACGTTAACAAAGATTCGAGTTTCTCATGATGAAAGTTCCAAGCTTACATGGATTTATCCAACAAATTAGAGGTCTAGGAATATGCTACAGTAGGGGGTGACGCTAGAAGTCTCTATGTAGTTTAGGGTTTAGGGTCCCCCTAAGGTTCAAAGCTCTAGTAGATTCACAGTAATATAACTTTAACACCAAGCGGGCCCTCTTGAATCCTTAATAAAGAACAATCCCGCATGCATAAACCTAATGCAATAAAGTATCTCTATGATCCCAATGGACTTGACCAAAGTAGACCTAAAGAAAATCAGGTGGATATCCTCAAGAACGAAGTTAGGAGTAAAACAATCTTTTGAGTTGAAGAAAACTAGCATTAGAGGAAATTTCAACTCAAAATGGGCCTTTTAACTTTTATTCAAATTCCATTTCATCATGTGTTAGCCAATGAAATTGCTTTAAATTTGAAATACCGTATAGGTCTTAAACATTTTTTTAATATAAATTTGGGGATAGGTATCATAAAAAAAACTACCTTTTTTTGTTTGTATTTTTGACATATCTCCCCGTCTTTTTACTCAAATTTCGATCGGGAGAGCTCGTTGGATGCGAAATTAAATTCCGCATCTAATGAGTACCCACTCGGCATACTTTTGATGGACCCTGCTACCCCAAAAATAAGAAATACCTGAAAAAATGGAATGATGATGTCATCATTATGTTTTTTTCAGGTATTTCTTGTTTTTGGGGTAGCGGGGTCCGTCAAAAGTATGCCGAGTGGGTACTCGTTGGATGCGGAATAAAATTCCGCATCCAACGAGCTCTCCCGATCGAAATTTGAGTAAAAACACGGGAAGATATGTCAAAAATACAAATAAAAAAGTAGTTTTTTTCTTTTCTTCCTCCAAAATTAATAAATATTATTTTATTATTTTAACTATTATTTTATTAGTTCATTTTAGGAGGCCCATTTTGAGTTGAAATTTTCTCTAATGACTGACTGCTTTCACAAATCAAATATCTCCTAAATTCATTGATTACAAATGAAACATTTTTTGAGTCATGAATACGAGGAAGTGAATGAAGTGTATTGATATGCATTAAGTGCCTTCTGATAGCATTTGGTACAAATATTTCAATAATTTTGAAAATTGGGTCCTTTGAAAAGCACAACATCCAGTAAGTTCACACTTATAGAATAAACACAAGAAGTTATGTGAATGTTATGAGGATAAATTGACCCACAACATTCGAGGTAAGTGTGCAGTCAATCTTGAGAGCCATACCAAACCAAGAAACCATCATCAATAAACCATTTGAAGAATTTGATTTCTGGAGAAGGCATTATGCGATTAACTTCTTTTTCTAAGTGACAAAGAAAGAGATAAATAAACAACTGCAAAATTGTTTCCCATCATGGTGCCTCTAATTTGTTGATAAAAAGAGCCATTAAATTCTAGAAAATTTCATTTAACGACCAGCTCAACAACACTAAAAAAGAAATCTACATCCTCAGGTGAAAATAGAACAAAGGTACTATGTAGAAGCATGCCCCAAAGAGCAACAAGACATTCTTAAGTAGAAATGATGGGGTACAATGATTCTACATCAAAAGTGACCAATAGAGAATGTGTAGGAATGTGTTACGTTTCAATAGCTTGAAGAAGACAAAGAGAATATGGAAGATGGTTGGATTGTTCCAGAAGAGTACTTAGAAGTTTGTGATACAAAAATTTGGACAATGGTTCTAACATGAATAGACTGTAGTAGCAAATAGGAATTCCTATAGGAGGGGTTTTTTGCACTTTCCAGATGAAGTATGCACCACCATAATCAATGAACTCTTCTCATCAATATAAACTCATATACATCATCTCTTATTATTAATACCAACTCATATTCATCAACTAAAAGAACATTTTGCAACCTCATGCTCAACACTTAAATCCATTATGCTTTATGCAACACCACATGGTCATAATTTGAATATTGACTATAGAAAATATGGTGACATGGGATCAAGAATGTAGTTCAAAATTAACTTTAACAACATCACTACACGAGAATTCACCCCACACACCATAGAACTGGCATTTAAAAAAAATCTAGATTGTGGTCGCATATCCGATGACTCTTCCCACGATATCTGATGAGTATGCTATACAACTGATGGAAAATGTCATCGATTTTCCTCCTTTTATTTTTATTTGTGTCCGTTATTCGACTGGTTTGTCGTCGGATATCTTCCCTTCAGTAAATTATTATAAGACGACTATCTGGTGGACATGTTTTCATATATCCAACTCACATGTGTCGCATGTGTGACGTTTATAAAAGACAAAGCTTGTCGGATTGTAGAAAACTTAATGTCAAACATCAGACATATATGACGTCATATTTTGGGTTAATATTTTAATGTGTCTCTATCTATTTCTCTACCCTAAACCCCCTCTACACCTCCCTGCACCAAGATCTCTATCTCTTTCTCTCCCCTATCCCCCCTCCTCCCCTTATCCCTAATCACCCACATCATTTTCACCTCAACTCTCTCTCACTTAGTCACTCACCCCTCTACTCCTCCAACTACTTGTATCCCCCACCCATCTCTCTCACCCCAACCCATTAACACCCCCCTCTCTCACACACACACACACACACATTCTCATACTCCTCTCATGACTGACCCCCTCCTCCTCTCTCTCTCTCTCTCTCTCTCTCATCTACCTAACCCTTACTAATCCCCTCTCTCACCCCCTTAATCCTCCCCATACCTTTAACCCCTTCCTCATCTTTGTCTCTCTGCCTCCTCTTTCTACTAACTCTTACTAAACCCATCTCTCACTTTTTTACCCTATT
>LPNX010239309.1:108696-152755 GCA_001517045.1 Pseudotsuga menziesii | reverse complement strand
AAGGTTCTGTCCAATTTTGTCCAGAGATCCTTTGGGTAGTCAGCAAAATCAATAGGGTAGTACAAGCTATCATCAAGGCCCAGACATATTGTTCCAAAAGCTTTGTCACCGTCATTTAGCCAGTCATTCTCATTCTCATAAGAATATTTTCCAAGTCCAATAGACACCTCATAGAGACCTCGTCTCTTCAGAGATGCAATCATCTTCAACTTCCATTCCGAATAGCTTGTGAATGGGGTGAGAAGACGGATTGATGAGTCCATTCGAAGTTGTACCTGATAAAACCTGCAAATCAAAACAAAAGGGGCACCATAAGGTCGGATAACCTGCACATTCTAGGCTTTCATCACACCCAGCATAGTCAATCAAGCAATCTTGATCAACAAGTTCTTTACTTGGGGTATTAAGTGGTAAGCCTTGGCTTTTCGTGAAGTGCTGGATTTTTGAGCTATTGCTCAAATTTCATGGAGAAATCTGTCAAAAAGCTTGCTCTTGAGAGATTTTCATTGTTCTGCTGCATGCTCTGATACCATATTAATTCTTGCACATGATCTAGGAACTAGGAATCAAAATAATCAAAGAATAATTAGCAAATACTCATGAATTGGAAATAATCGGGACCAAAAATGGTTTCCTCTCTGTATATTTAATAAACAATAAAAGGTTACAATTTCCATGCTGAGAAATGGCTTAATGCCATGAAGAATTCAAATACGTAAGGGAAAATTTGAATTCAATGAGTGAGTCTAGCTTAACTGACTCTTTGCCATGCAATCTCACTCAGTTAACCACTTGACCAAAACCCTAATTGACTCACCAAACCCTAACTGAAGTCGGAGTGCAATAAATGACTGAATCTCAGCTAAAGGAGATCAAACACATGTAATCACAATCCAACCATCAAGTGCTAGTCCTACATGACTCCAATGAACCCTGATGAGGTTAACTGAAGCTGAACTGACCATCAGAAGTTGGTGGAGGCGCCTTGTTGACTCCAGTTCATTAAATAATAATAAATAATCATTAAATAATATATTTAATGAACGGAGGCGCCTTAACTAACTGTAACTAAATGGTTGAACTGAAAGTAACCACCAGTTAGCAATTAGGTGCATTAATGTCACACAGATACCCCTGGAGTGCTTCAATTAGCCTCCTTGATTGTAGGAGAAGGCTAAGTTATCCTCGACTGTAGGTAGGCGTGGGAGTGACTGGGATGATGGTAATTAATGCTCCATTGATTTCAATTAAACTTAGGATAGTGGTTTAACTAGGCCAATTTGACCGAAAGAGTGTGTATGATGGTAAATGTCTCCAACAAACCGCACAATGAAATTTCACTTTTCACCAATTTCCTTGAATTAAACTTTAATCATAGATTTAGATGCCCATTTGGTAGACAAGAGTGAACGCCAACTTTCGCCGTGTTCGAAGATATTTCCGCCTCCTTTAAGCCAAACCCTAGCGAAATCAGGCGAAAAGTTTCACTTTTGACCAACTTGTTGAAATTTAAATTCAATCATAGATTTGGATTCCCATTTGATAGACGAGTGTCCACGCCAACTTTCACAACATTTCGAGCTATTTTGACCCCCTTTATGCCTAACCCTAACGAAACCGCACAACATAGTTTCACTTTTGACCAATTTCTCTGAATTGATGTTTGATCATATATTTGCATGCTTGTTTCATAGAAAAGCATGCACGCCAACTTTTGAAATATTTTGAGCTATTTGGACCATTAAGCCCAACCCTAGTGAAAACGCATGACGAAGGTTTCACTATTGACCAATTTCTTAGTATTTAAATTTAATCATAGATTTGGATGCCCAACTAATAGAAGTGTGCATGCCAACTTTCAAGACAGTTTAATCATAGATTTAGATGATCATTTGATAAACAAGCATGAATGCCAACTTTCGCAATGTTTCAAGCTATTTTGACACCATTTAAGCCCAACTCTAGCGAAACTGCATGACGGAATTTCACTTTCGTACAATTTCTTGAAATTGAAATTTGATCATAGACTCACATGCCCATTTGATAAAGAAGAAAGAACGCCAAATTTCACGATGTTCCGAGCTATTTTCATCCCCTTTAAGCCCAACCTTAGCGAAACCACATAACGAAGTTTCACTTTAGACCAATTTCTTGAAATTAAAAGTTGATCATAGATTTAGATGACTATTTGGTAGACAAGCATGCACTCCAACTTCTACCATGTTCGGAGCTATTTAGACTTCTTTTAAACCCAACCCTAGAGAAACCACACAACAGAGTTTCACTTTTGACCAATTTCTTTGAATTGAAATTTGAACATAGATTTGGATTCCCATTTGATAGACAAGTGTGCACACCAACTTTCAAGATGTTCCAAGTTATTTTCACCCCCTTTAAGCCCAAACTTAGCAAAAATGCATGACAAAGTTTCACTTAGGCCAATTTCTCATAATTAAAATTTGATCAATGCTTTTGATGATGATTTGGTAGACAAGCATGCACTACAACTTCCACCATATTTGCAGCAATTTAGACCCCTTTTAAACCCAACCCTAGCAAAAATGCATGAAATGGTTTCACTTTTGACCTATTTCTCTGAATTGGAATTTGATCATAGATTTGGATGCCCATTTGATGGACAAGTGTGCGCGCCAAATTTTGTGATGTTCTAACTTATTTTCACCCCCTTTAAGCCAAACCTTTGAGAAACCAAATGACGTAGTTTCTCTTTTGACCAATTTCTCAGAATTAAAATTTGACTATAGATTTATATGCATGCCAACTTTCGCAATGTTCCTAGCTATTTTGACCCCCTTTAAGTCCAACACTTGCGAAACAGCATGACGGAGTTTCACTTTTGATCAATTTATCAGAATTAAATTTGACCATTGATTTGGATTTCAATTTCATAGGCAAGCGTGCACGTCAAATTTGTGATGTTTTGAGCTAATTTCACCCCATTTAAGCAATATAGCAAAATAGCACGACGAAGTTTCACCTTTGACCAATTTCTTGAAATTAAAATTTGATCATAGATTTTAAATGAACATAGATTGACAAGCGTGCATGCCGAATTTCGTAACGCTGGAGCTATTTTGACCCCTTTTAAACCCAACCCTAGAGAAACCGCACGATGGAGTTTCACTTTTGACCAATTTCATAGAATTGAAATTTGATCATAGATTTGGATGCCCATTTGATAGACAAGCATGCAGGCCAATGTTTGCGATGTTTTGAGCTGTTTTCACCCCATTTAATCCCAACCATAGCTAAACCACACGATCAAGTTTCACTTTTGACCAATTTGTCGGAATTAAAATTAGATCATAGATTTAGATGACCATTTGGTAGACAAGCATGCGTGCTAAATTTCACCATTTTTCAGAGGTATTTATACCTCCTTTAAGCCAAACAATAGCGAAACTGCATGACAAAGGTTTTCTTTTGACTAACTTCTCGAAATTGAAATTTGATCGTAGATTTGGATGCCCGTTTGATAGACAAGCGTGCACACCCACTTTTGCAATGTTTTGAGTTATTTTGACTATCTTAAAACACAACCATAGTGAAATCACACAGTGGAGTTTCACTTTTAACCAATTTCTCGAAATTGAAATTTGACCATTTATTTGGATGCACAATTCAAAGACAAGCGTGGAAGCCAACTTTTGCGATGTCTTGAGCTATTTTCACCCCATTTAAGCCAAACCTTAGCTGGACCACATGACGAACTTTTTCTTTTGACCAATTTCCCTTAATTAATATTTGATCTTAGATTTAGATGCCCATTTGGTATATAAGAGTGCACACTAAGTTTCACGATGTTCGAAGCTATTTTCACCTCCTTTAAGCCAAACCCTAGCAAACCCACATGACAAAGTTTCACATTTGACCAACTTCTCAGAATTGAAATCTGATCATAGATTTAGATGCGCGTTGGATAACAAGCTTGTACACTGGCATTCACAACATTTGGATCTGTTTTGACCCCTTTAATCCCAACCCTGTCGAAACCGTATGACGGAGTTTCAATTTTGAGTGATTTCATGGAATTGATATTTGAAAATAAATTTGAATGCCCATTTGATAGACAAGAGTGCACACCAACTTTCATAACGATCCAAGCTATTTCATCCCCTTGAAGCCCAACCTTAGCGAAACCGAACGATGGAGTTTCACATTAGACCAATTTCTCCAAAATTAAAATTTGATCATAGATTTAGATGACCATTTGGTAGACAAGCATGCAGTCAAACTTACACCATGTTTAAAGTTATTTTGACACTTTTTAAACCCAGCCATAGTAAAAGCACACCAAGGGGGTGAAACTCCATTGTGCGGTACCGCTAGGGTTGGGCTTAAAGGGGGTCAAAATAGCTTAGAATTCAATTTTGAGCAATTTCTCGTAATTGAAATTTGATAATAGATTTGGAGTCCCATTTGATAGACAAGCATGTACACCAACTTTCACGACGTTATGAGCTATTTTCACCCCCTTTAAGCCCAACCTTAGTGAAACTGAACTATCGAGTTTCACTTTTGACCAATTTCTCAGAATTAAAATTCAATCATAGATTTAGATTCCCATTTGGTAAACAAGTGTGCATGCAAACTTTCACCATGTTAAGAGCTATTTTCGCCTCCTTTAATCCAAACCCTAGGGAAGTCCCATGGTAGAGATTAACTTTTGAATAGCTTCTTGAATCTAATACTTCATGATAGATTTGGTTTCTCGTTTGATAGACAAGTGTGCACACCAACTTTCGCAATGCTCCAAGCTATTTTGACCTCGTTTAAGGTCAACGCTAGCGAAACCGTACAACGAAGTTTCTCTTGTGAACAGTTTCTTGGAATTGAAATTTGATCATAAATTTGGATGCCCATTTGATAGACAAGCATGCACACCAAATTCGTGATGTCATGAACTAGTTTCACCCCTTTAAAGCCAAAACTTAGTGAAATCACATGACGAAGTTTCATTTTTGACCAATTTCTTGGAATTAAAATTTGATGACCATTTGGTAGATAAGAGTGCTCACCAAATTTCCTGATGTTCATAGCTATGTTCACCTCCTTTCAGCCAAACACTAGTGAAACCACAAGATGCAGTTTCAATATTGACTATCTTCTTGGAATTGAAAATTGATTATAGCTTTGCATACCCGTTTGATAGACATGCAGGCTAACTTTAGCAATGTTCCAATTTAATTTCAACTCCTTTAAACCCAACCTTTGTGAAACCACATGATGAAGTTTCACAGCTGACCAATTTCTCAGAATTAAAATTTAATCATATATTTAGATGCCCATTCAGTAGATAAGAGTACATGCCAACTTTTACAATGTTTAGAGCTATTATCACCTCCTTTAAGCCAAACCTTAGTGAAACCGTGGAATGGAGTTTATCTTTTGACTAATTTCTCGAAATTAAAATTCGATCATAAATTTGGATGCACATGGGATAAACAAGCATACACGCCAATGTTTTTAACATTCTGAACTACTTTTAACCCTTTAAACCCAACAATAGGGAAACCACATGATGGAGTTTCGCTTTTGAGCAATTTCTTGGAATTGAAGTGTGATCGTTGATTTGGATGCCCATTTCATAGAAAATCATGCACACCAACTTTTATTGTGTTCCAAACTATTTTCAACCCCCTTAAGGCCAACCTTGGCGAAACCGCATGATGAAATTTCACTTTTGACCAATTTCTCATAATTAAAATTTAATCATAGATTTAGATGCCCATTTGGTAGACAAGAGTGAATGCCAACTTTCGCCATGTTTGGAGTTATTTCTGCCTCCTTTAAGCAAAAACCTAGCGAAACTGGGCGACGAGTTTCACTTTTGACCAACTTGTTGAAATTTAAATTAGATCATAGATTTGGATGCATGTTTGGTAGACGAGTATGCACGCCAACTTTCACAACATTTCAAACTATTTTGACCCCCTTTATTCCTAACCCTAACGAAACTGTACAACATAGTTTCACTTTTGACCAATTTCTCTGAATTGATGTTTGATCATATATTTGCATGCTCGTTTCATACAAAAGTGTGCATGCGAACTTTTGAAATATTTTGAGCTATTTGGACCATTAAACCCAACTGAAGCGAAAACGCACGACAGAGGTTGCACTTTTGAGCAATTTCTTAGTATTGAAATTTAATCATAGATTTGGATGCCCAACTGATAGAAAAGCATGCACACCAACTTTCACGACAATTTAATCAAATATTTAGATGATAATTTGATAGAAAAGCGTGCACGCCAACTTTTGCAACGTTTCGAGTTATTTTGACCCCGTTTAAGCCCAACTCTAGCAAAACTGCATCACGAAGTTTCACTTTTGTACAATTTCTTGAAATTGAAATTTGATCATAGATTCACATGCCCATTTGATAAACAAGAAAGCACGCCAAATTTCACGATGTTTCGAGTGATTTTCATCCCCTTTAAGCCCAACCTTGGTGAAATCGCATAACAAAGTTTCATGTTAGACCAATTTCTCGAAATTAAAAGTTGTTGATAGTTTCAGATGAGTATTTGGTAGACAAGTATGCACTCAAACTTCTGCCATGTTCAGAGCTATTTAGACTTCTTTTAAACCCAACCCTAGTGAAAACACACCAATTTCTTCGAATTGAAATTTGAACATAGATTTGGATGCCCATTTGATAGACAAGTGTGCACGCCAACTTTCGCGATGTTTCAAGTTATTTTCACCCCCTTTAAGCCCAACCTTAGTGAAACTGCATGACAAAGTTTCACTTAGACCAATTTCTCAGAATTAAAATTTGATCATAAATTTTGATAATGATTTGGTAGACAAGCATGCACTTCAACTTCCGCCATGTTTGGAGCAATTGAGACCCCTTTTAAACCCAACCCTAGCAAAAATGCATGAAATGGTTTCACTTTTGACCTATTTCTTTGAATTGAAATTTGATCATATATATGGATTCCCATTTGATGGACAAGTGTGCACACCAAATACGTGATGTCACAAATCATTTTCACCCCTTTTAATCCGAAACTTAGTGAAATCACATGACGAAGTTTCATTTTTGACCAATTTCTTGGAATTAAAATTTGATGACCATTTGGTAGATAAGAGTGCTCACCAAAATTCATGATGTTCATAGTTATGTTCACCTCCTTTAATCCAAACACTAGTGAAACTACACGACGCAGTTTCAATATTGACTATCTTCTTGGAATTGAAATTTGATTATAGCTTTGCATACCCGTTTCATAGACATGCAGGCCAACTTTAGCAATGTTCCAATTTAATTTCAACTCCTTTAAACCCAACCTTTGCGAAACCACATGACGAAGTTTCACATTTGACCAATTTCTCATAATTAAAATTTGATCATATATTTAGATGCCCATTCCATACATATGAGTGCATGCCAACTTTTATGATGTTTAGAGCTATTCTCACCTCCTTTAAGCCAAACCTTAGTGAAACCGCGGAATAGAGTTGATCTTTTGACTAATTTCTCGAAATTAAAATTCGATCATAAATTTGGATGCACATGGGATAAACAAGCATACACGCCAATGTTTTTAACATTTTGAGCTACTTTTAACCCTTTAAACCCAACACTAGGGAAACCACACGACAGAGTTTCACTTTTGAGCAATTTCTTGGAATTGAAATGTGATCGTTGATTTGGATGCACATTTCATAGAAAAAGCATGCACGCCAACTTTTGTGGTGTTCCAAGCTATTTTCAAACCCCCTTAAGGCCAACCTTGGCGAAACCGCACAATGAAATTTCACATTTGACCAATTTCTCAGAATCAAAATTTAATCATAGATTTAGATGCCCATTTGGTAGAGAAGAGTGAATGCCAACTTTCACCATGTTTGGAGTTATTTCTGCCTCCTTTAAGCCAAACCCTAGCGAAACCGGGCCACGAGTTTCACTTTTGACCAACTTGTTGAAATTTAAATTTGATCATAGATTTGGATGCCCATTTGATAGACGATTGTGCACACCAACTTTCACAACATTTCGAGCTATTTTGACCCCCTTTATGCGTAACCCTAACAAAACCGTACAACATAGTTTCTCACTTTTGACCAATTTCTCTAAATTGATGTTTGATCATATATTTGCATGCTCATTTCATAGAAAAGCGTGCATGCCAACTTTTGAAATATTTTGATCTATTTGGACCGTTAAACCCAACCCTAGTGAAAATGCATGACGGAGGTTTCACTTTTGAGCAATTTCTTAGTATTGAAATTTAATCATTGATTTGGATGCCAACTGATAGAAAAGCATGCACACAAAATTTCACAACAATTTAATCATAGGTTTAGATGATCATTTGATAAACAAGTGTGCACACCAACTTTCGCAACGTTTTGAGCTATTTTGACCCCGTTTAAGCCCAACTCTAGAGAAACTGCATGACGGAGTTTCACTTTTGTACAATTTCATGAAATTGAAATTTGATCATAGATTCACATGCCCATTTGATGAACAAGAAAGCACGCCAAATTTCACAAAGTTCCGAGCTATTTTCATCCCCTTTAAATCCAACCTTAGCGAAACCGCAAAACGAAGTTTCACTTTAGACCAATTTCTTGAAATTAAAAGTTGATCATAGATTTAGATGACTATTTGCTAGAAAAGGATGCACTCCAACTTCTGCCATGTTCGGAGCTATTTAGAATTCTTTTAAACCCAACCCTAGAGAAAACACACAATAGAGTTTCACTTTTGACCAGTTTCTTCGAATTGAAATTTGAACATAGATTTGGATGCCCATTTGATATACAAGTGTGCATGCCAACTTTTGCGATGTTCCCAGTTATTTTCAGCCCCTTTAAGCCCAACCTTAGCGAAACTGCGTCACAAAGTTTCACTTAGACCAATTTCATGGAATTGAAATTTGATCATAGATTTGGATGCCCATTTGATAGACAAGCATGCAGGCCAAATTTTGCGATGTTTTGAGCTATTTTCACTCCATTTAAGCCCAGCCATAGTGAAATCGCATGATGAAGTTTCACTTTTGACCAATTTGTCGGAATTAAGATTTGATCATAGATTTGATGACCATTTTGTAGACAAGCATGCACGCTAACTTTCACTATGTTCATAGGTATTTATACCTTCTTTAAGCCAAACCATAGCGAAACCACACGACAAAGTTTCTCTTTTGAATGACTTCTCAAAATTGAAATTTGATCAAAGATTTGGATGCCCATTTGATAGACAAGCATGCATGCCCACTCTCGCAATGTTTCGAGTTATTTTGACACTCTTTAAACCCAACGCTATTGAAATCACAAAGTGGAGTTTCACTTTTAACCAATTTCTCAGAATTTAAATTTGACCATTTATTTGGATGCACAATTCAAAGACAAGCGTGGACGCTAACTTTCACAATGTCCTGAGCTATTTTCACCCATTTTAAGCCAAACCTTAGCCATACCACACAACGAAGTTTCTCTTTTGACCAATTTCCCTTAATTAAAATTTGATCATAGATTTAGATGCATATTTGGTATATAAGAGTGCACGCTAAGTTTCACAATGTTCGAAGCTATTTTCACCTCCTTTAAGCCAAACCTTAGCAAACCTGCATGACAAAGTTTCACATTTGACCAACTTCTTAGAATTGAAATCTGATCATAGATTTGGATGCATGTTGGATAACAAGCTTGCACACCGAATTTCACAACATTTGGATCTGTTTTGAGCCCTTTAATCCCAACCCTATCGAAACCGTACGACGGAGTTTCAATTTTGAGTGATTTCTTAGAATTGAGATTTGAAAATAAATTTGAATGCCCATTTGATAGAGAAGAGATGGTCCAAGCTATTCACCCCCTTGAAGCCCAACCTTAGCGAAAACGCACGATGGAGTTTCACTTTAGACCAATTTCTCCAAAATTAAAATTTGATCATAGATTTAGATGACCATTTGGTAGACAAGCATGCATTCAAACTTACACCATGTTCAGAGTTATTTAGACACTTTTTAAACTCAGCCATAGTAAAAACACACAAATGGGGTGAAACTCCATTGTGCGGTATCGCTAGGGTTGGGATTAAAGGGGGTCAAAATAGCTTAGAATTCAATTTTGAGCAATTTGTCGTAATTGAAATTTGATAATAGATTTGGAGTCCCATTTGATAGAAAATCCTGTACACCAACTTTCACGACATTATGAGCTATTTTCACCCCCTTTAAGCCCAACCTTAAGTAAACTGCACTATCGAGTTTTACTTTTGACCAATTTCTTAGAATTAAAATTCAATCATAGATTTAGATTCCCATTTGGTAGACAAGCGTGCACGCAAACTTTTACCATGTTAAGAGCTATTTTCACCTCCTTTAAGCCAAACCCTAGGGAAGTCACATGGAGGAGATTCACTTTTGAGTAGCTTCTCTAAACTAATACTTGATGATAGATTTGGTTGCCCGTTTGATAGACAAGCATGCATACCAACTTTCGCAACGTTCCAAGCTAGTTTGACCTCGTTTAAGGTCAACGCTAGCAAAACCGTGCAACGAAGTTTCACCTATGAACAATTTCTTGGAATTGAAATTTGATCATAGATTTGGATGCCCATTTGATAGACAAGCATGCACATCAAATTCCTGATGTCACGAACTATTTTCACCCCTTTTAAGCCAAAACTTAGTGAAATCGCATGACAAAGTTTCATTTTTGACCAGTTTCTTTGAATTAAAATTTGATGACCATTTGGTAGATAAGAGTGCTCACAAAGTTTCATGATGTTCATAGCTATGTTCACCTCCTTTAAGCCAAACACTAGTGAAACCGCACGACACAGTTTCAATATTGACTATCTTTTTGGAATTGAAATTTGATTATAGCTTTGCATACCCGTTTGATAGACATGCAGGCCAACTTTAGCAATGTTCCAATTTAATTTCAACTCCTTTAAACCCAACATTTGGGAAACCACACAACGAAGTTTCACATTTGACCAATTTCTCAGAATTAAAATTTGATCATATATTTAGATGCCCATTCGGTAGATAAGAGAGCATGCCAACTTTTACGATGTTTAGAGCTATTCTCACCTCCTTTAAGCCAAAGTTTTTATTTTAACAAAAATGGTTATGTTATTATAAAGGACTCAGCTGAGAAACACTAATCTAGAAACAATTTACAACCAGCTACCAAATCTCTCCTTCATTAAGCGGAATACCTACAAAACTAAGGAGGAATATCCATGCTTACAATCGAATTTACAATAAGATCATAGCAACCTACAGCTATTGATTTATTAGCTGCAATATCTGCCAACACATTAAGCTCCCTAAGAACATGAAAAAATTCTATCTTCCTAAACATTTTGGCCATAAACCTGATTCTATTAATCATCCTTTCAGTTCGCTCATTTTTGCCCCTTCTTCCCCCATTCACTACTTGGATAATTAGCCTGGAATCTCCAATAACCATAAATTCATCCACTCCTTTCTTTTGCAACTACTTGAGGCCTTGCCAGATCCCATAAGCTTCAGCCATTTTATTAGAATCATAACCAATATTCCAGAAGTATTCAATTTCAACTTTCCCTCTGGGATTTATGACAACTCCTCCTCCTCTCGCTCTTCCCAGGTTCCCTTTTGAGGCTCCATCAAAGAACAATTTAAAAATCTTCCATTCTCTTAACCAATTCTCAAACTGAGATTTGTCCACCAAATTTTTAGGAGAAATACTATTTGCAGTATGAATATTAAGACTTTGCATCCAGTTATTTTCTTTGTCTATCAATTGAGCTTTATTATTTGGTATCTTGGAGATACTTACCACTTCACCAAGTAAAGCATTAATTTTAGCAGCTATCTTCCACGTTGGTTGACTCTTATTCTGAAAGACTCTCTGATTTCTTTCTATCCAAATGCTGCAGCAAATGAGTTTAGGAAGTTTCAGCCAACAAGCTCTCAGTCCTTTTTTCTGAGCCAGCTCTCCCTGGTACATTTTTCCCAATTGATAAAGCAGTCCTGAATATTTCCAGTCCATTGAGACCCATCACCTCCATTCTTCATTACTTCCTTCCATACAGATATGGCATACGGGCAATTTAAAAAAAGATGCTTAATATTTTCTGAATTTTCAGCACAGAGAGGGCAGTGGAATGGACCTGCTATCCCCCTTTTCTCCAGGTTCTCACCAGTTAGCACTCTTTGATGCATCAGTGTCCAGCTGAACAACTCTATTTTAGGCAATGTTTTGATATTCCAAATTTTATTCTAGATATCAGGATTAATGGGCACATTGTAGTTTTCAGCAAACAATAGATAGCCTTCAGCCGTTGTGTAGCTGCCGGTTCTCCTTCCCCATCCGCGCCTTTCCTTCATGTTTTTATAGACCAAAGCAATCCCAGCCAGATGGATGATTAGCATTTGTTTTTCTTCATCTAACTCTGTTGGGCAGTGCGGCAAAGCCCATCCTATCTAACGATGTGGAGATTCCAGCTCCCATTTGGAGAGACTCCATAGCGTTTTCAACCCTATCGCATCCATCCAATGCTGCAATCATGGAAGATGTGGAAGAGATTTCCCAAGGATCGAGTCCTGCTAATAATTTATAAGTTTCCCATTTCCCGGTATCCAGTACAGCTTATCAATGAATTGAGGCATTGTTTTTTTGCAGAGATTGAAAGTAGGAGATCCATTTGTTCTCATGTGATCCCCCTCCAGACATCTGAGCCTTGTTCTCGGGAAGTATTTGTTTTTTAGAACCCGACTACACTAGGAAGGTTTTGGATCGAGCATATTCCAGAGTAACTTATCTCCAATGGCCAAATTTTGAAATTTTAGATCCCTGATTTGAAGTCCTCCCTCAGGTCTTGGCAACTTGATAGTTTTCCAACTGACCAATGCAAACTTTTTGCCTCCTCCATTGTTCCCACCATTCCAGAGAAAGGATCTCAACAGACCCTCAATTTTATTTATAATTTTGACAAGACCAAGAATAAGGGAACACTGGTAAAGCAGGTAGCTGTTCAGGACAACTTTGATTAACACTACCTTCCCAGCCAGATTTAACCATGCTGTCCCCCATCTCGTGATTTTCCCTTTAATTTTTTCCACAATAGGATTCCAAGTTGAACACTTAGATTTAAGTTTGAAAATAGGGACCCCTAGATATTTGAAGGAATCCAAACTAACAACTCCATCCATATTTAGTATCCGGGAGATATCTAACATTTCCCTAGGATTTATATTCCATCTGAAGATTTGACTCTTCCTTAGGTTGATTTTACTTCCTGAGGCCATGCAGTAACGATTCAATTCAGTCTTGAATCAATGTGCTATAATCTGAATGAATCCTCCCATTAAGATGGTATCATCGACAAATTGCACATGGTTGATATCTTTAGTCCCTCTAGCCAGCCTTATGCTTGAGAGCTCCTGCTCTTGCCTGGCGTTTTCCAATTGAAAACTAAGTACCGAGGCCTGAATGGCATAAAACAGAGGGGAGAGCGGGAACCCTTTCCTCGGTCCTCTCAAATATTGAAAGAATGGAGTATCTCTTCTGTTGATGAGAGGGGCAATCCATGGCTTGCTGATACAGGCCTTGACCCAAGAGACAAATTCAAGAGTGAATCCAAATCTCAGCATTACTTGAAATAGGAATGGATGGCTGACTTTGTCAAAAGCATTTGCCAGATTGAGTTTCACCACCATTCCTTTATCTCCATTCTTTAGGATAGATTGGATGGCTTCTTGTACTAAAATGATATTATCCCAAATCTTCCTTCCTTTAACAAATCTGCCTTGATTCTCTGGGATAATATTTGGCAGTAAATGTTTTAATATGGAGGCCATGATCTTAGTAATAATTTTATATCCTATGTTACATAGGGATATTGGCCGGAACCTGTCAAAAGAATTGGCTTCTTTCTCTTTGGGGATGAGATCCAAAAAACCAGAATTCATACTGCCTCCAATTTTGCCACACTTCTAATATTTACTGACCATTTTTAGTAAATCTTTTTTTATAATATCCCAGCAGATTGTAATGAAATTGGCATTATACCCATCTGGGCCAGGGGCTCTATCCTCCTCCATATTATCTACCACTTCCTTAATCTCTTCCAGCATGATGGCTTTATTCAGATTATCATTGTCTTTAGTATTTACTATCCTGGGGACCAGATTCAGAAGCTGGACATCATTTGTAGTGGGCTGGTCAGTGAACAAGTCACTGAAGTATCTGGTTGCTTCAGATTTAATTTCATCAAAGTTGTTGATTGCCCTGTCATTGGCTTGGATTTTATGGATTTTCCTAGCCTCAGTTAGTTTGTGGAAGTATCCAGAGTTCCTCTCACCATCCTTCAACCATTTACATCTTGATTTTAGTCGCCACCATTCAGCCTCTTGTCTACAGGCCGCATGAAGGTTCAATTGTAGTTTAGTCTCCATTTGAATGTCATCATGATTCACAAGTTTGTCCTCCATATTGGCCTGGTGGGACTCCAGCACGAGGGAAGCTTGGAGTTTGATGTAATTTGGAGGAGGTATCGACTTGGCCCAACTCTTCAAATTTTTCTTGGGCCTTCTCAATTTCTCCTCCCAAACAAAAAAGGGAGACCCTGTAACTGGTTGAGCCCAGGAGTCAACAATGATCTTTAAAAACTCAGCATGGTTGGCCCACATGGGGTTAAATCTGAACGGGATAGGGCCCAGATTTTTATCATTCACCATATCCAGGAGAATAGGATTATGATCCGAGCCTCCAAAAGGTAAGATTTTGGATGTCATATTCAAGCCCAGTAGGAGAAAGGTGTCCTGGACCAGGAATCGATCAAGTTTTGCAGTAATGTGCCCAAGACCGATCCTCCTATTATTCCAGGTGTATTTCCCTGTAGTTGGCTTAATGTCAATGAGATCCCAGGCCATGATGGTCTCTTACACAATTTCTTTGATGGGGTCTCTCGTCTGAGAGCCCCCTTTCTTTTCATCCTCGCTGAGGGTGACATTCAGGTCCCCAACCAGAATAACATTACCTTGTAGATTACTCCTTTCCTCATGGAGTAGAGTCCAACAATTTATTTTTTCAACATAAGAATTAGGTGCATATATATTGAATATACTTACCAGAGTGTTAGAGTATTTTTTCCTCAGTAGGGTGAGGATCCAGTGAGTGCTGTTCTTGATGTCCATAGCCTCAAATTTCTTATCATCCCAGAGAGTTCCTATGCACCCGAAGGCTCCCCTAGAGCTTAATGCAATGGTACCCTTTTTTTTCCAAATTTTTTTACTAACTTGGAGGAATGCAGCTTCCTCCATCTTGGTTTCCTGGATCAGAAAGATGTTTGTTTGGTGAAGAGAGATTAGATCTAGCATAGCTTCTTCCTTGAATTTACTTCCGATCCCTCTGCAGATCCAAGAAAGTACCTTCATTACTTACTTTTGGAGGTCATATGCATCCATTTCAGGGCATGCCCATGTTGGCGAGTGTTTCTTGGATTTTTCAACAACTTTTACAGGGTTAACTAGGAGCCTTGCAACTTATCCTTGTATGTGGCTTGCTCCCTTACATCTTTCTTGGATTTCCTTCCTTTAGATTTGGACATTCTTGGAGAAGTAATTTCAATTTCCCCTTCCTCCTCTTCTTCTTCTTTAGATTTCCCCAAATTTTCTCCTTCTTTTGTTCCTGTTGTTCCTTCCTCATTGTCTTTCACTTGATATGAGAGGATTGCTCCCAGATCCTTACTTTCTTCATAGATAGATCTATCTTCTGCATCATTAGTGTCATCCCTTGCTTCTGTAGTTTCTATCGTCATTGAGGGCTCTTGAATTCTTTCAAATGGACTAACTCTATCTTATTTGTTCCCCTCACCCTCCTTAGGGGCCCCTTTGGATTGATTTTTAGATTTGGATCTATTCACCCTGTGCCATCTGTCCACCTTGTCTTGTTGGCTCTCAGTATTTTTAGGGCAGTTTCGAATGAAGTGCCCGTATTCATGGAATCCTCTGCATTTGAAGGGGAGTTGTTCATAGTCTGGTTTTTGGAAATGGGAACAATTCCCTATCATTAAATTTATAGCTTCTGGCAGTCCAGCTTTGAGATCGACCTCAACGCAGATGCAGGCGTAGGAGTATTGATCCTTTGGGCTAGCCATGTCAATGTATTTCCCCAGAGCGTTCCCTATAGCATGTAGGCATTTGGGATTCCAACAGTGCATAGGGAGATTATGCAGTCTAACCCATACTAGCACAACTTTGGGGGTGTCATCTTCAGGATCAATGTTCGGAGTCCACCTGTTGAGATAGAGGCCTTATGGCCCCATGAAGTAGGGCCCATTCCTGAAAATTAAGTCTTTGTCTTCTTTGGATTCGAAGTTGAAGAGGAAGTATCCCCTTCCGATGGAGTAGGAGGATACATTTTTGGAAATTAGAGGTCACCAGTTCCTTTGGACCCATCTATCAATAGTTTTTGGTGAGGGCCAGAGCCCTGTGAATTTCCCGATTAGAGCTCAATCTGCACGGGAAAGGGCAACCTGAATCGTTTCTTCTAGGGGGATGGAAACCTCCGACACATCTTCAATTCCTTTAATGAACTTCAGGAGGTCTCCTTTTCCAGATCATTTGTTGTGATTGGCGATTAGCCATTCAAAGGGATCCAATAAAAAATTAGGTGGCGAATCATCGTCTACCTCATCCCACCAGAGACCGGTCCAGCCTCAGAGCATGAGGTCAGTGGGGGCAAGACCTCAGATCCAGTAGTCCAGGAAATACCATAGCAAGGTCACCGACCCAATCGAAGAGGTCAAACACCAACAACTCCAAGAACCATGCACAGGCCCAGCCTCGCATGCACCCTCGAATCTCTGAATGTATAGCCCCTTTAAGCCAAACCTTAGCGAAACTGCGGAATGGAGTTTATCTTTTGACTAATTTCTTAAAATTAAAATTCGATCATAAATTTTGATGCACATGGGATAAAAAAGCATACACACCAACGTTTTTAACATTATGAGCTACTTTTAACCCTTTAAACCCAACACTAGGGAAACCACACGACGGAGTTTCACTTTTGAGTAATTTCTTGGAATTGAAATGTGATCATTGATTTGGATTCCCATTTCAAAGAAAAGCATGCACGCCAACTTTTGTGGTTTTCCAAGCTATTTTCAACCCCCTTAAGGCCAACCTTGGCGAAACCGTACGATGAAATTTCACTTTTGACCAATTTCTCAGAATTAAAATTTAATTATAGATTTAGATGCCCATTTGGTAAAGAAGAGTGAATTCCAACTTTCACCATGTTCGAAGTTATTTCCGCGTCCTTTAAGCCAAACCCTAGCGAAATCGGGCGACGAGTTTCACTTTTGACCAACTTGTTGAGATTTAAAATTGATCATAGATTTGGATTCCCATTTGATAGACGAGTGTGCACGCCAACTTTCACAACATTTCGAGCTATTTTGACCCCCTTTATGCCTAACCCTAACGAAATTGCACAACATAGTTTCACTTTTAACCAATAACTCTCAATTGATGTTCAATCATATATTTGCATGCTCGTTTCATAGAAAAGCATGCATGCCAAATTTTGAAATATTTTGATCTATTTGGACCATTAAGCCCAACCCTAGCAAAAATGCACGACGGAGGTTTCACTTTTGAGCAATTTCTTAGTATTGAAATTTAATGATCAATTTGGATGCCCAACTAATAGAAAAGCATGTACACCAAATTTCATGACAATTTAATCATATATTTAGATGATCATTTGATAAACAAGCATGCACACCAACTTTTGTAATGTTTCGAGCTATTTTGACCACGTTTAAGCCCAACTCTAGCGAAACTGCATGACAGAGTTTCACTTTTGTACAATTTCTTGAAATTGAAATTTGATCATAGATTCACATGCCCATTTGATAAACAAGAAGGCACCACAAATTTCACAATGTTCCGAGCTATTTTCATCCCCTTTAAGCCCAACCTTAGCGAAACCGCATAACGAAGTTTCACTTTAGACCAATTTCTTGAAATTAAAAGTTGATCATAGATTTAGATGACTATTTGGTAGACAAGCATGCACTCCAACTTTTGCCATGTTCAGAGCTATTTAGACTTCTTTAAACCCAACCCTAGTGAAAAAACACAACAGAGTTTCACTTTTGACCAATTTATTTGAATTGAAATTTGAACATAGATTTGGATGCCCATTTGATATACAAGTGTGCACGCTAACTTTCATGATGTTCCAAGTTATTTTCACCCCCTTTAAGCCCAACTCTTAGTGAAAATCCATGACAAAGTTTCACTTAGATGAATTTCACAGAATTGAAATTTGATCATAGATTTGGATGCCCATTTCATAGACAAGCATGCATGCCAACTTTTGCAATGTTTTGAGCTATTTTCACCCCATTTAAGCCCAACCATAGTGAAACCGCACGAGAAAGTTTCACTTTTGACCAATTTGTCGGAATTAACATTTGATCATAGATTTAGATGACCATTTGGTAGACAAGCATGCACGCTAACTTTCACCATTTTTCAGAGGTATTTATACCTCCTTTAAACCAAACCATAGTGAAACCACATGACAAAGTTTATATTTTGACTAACTTCTCGAAATTGAAATTTGATCATAGATTTGGATGCCCTTTTGATAGACAAGAATGCATACCCACTTTTGCAATGTTTCAAGTTACTTTGATTCTATTTAAACCCAACCCTAGTGAAATCACACAGTGGAGTTTCACTTTTAACCAATTTGCCAGAATTTAAATTTAACCATTTATTTGGATGCACAATTTAAAGAAAATCATGGATGCACAACTTTTGTGGTTAGACAAGCATGGACACCAACTTTCATGATGTTATTGAGCTATTTTCGCCCCCTTTAAGCCCAACCTTAGTGAAACTGCACTATCGAGTTTCACTTTTAACCAATTTCTCAGAATTGAAATTCAATCATAGATTTAGATTCCCATTTGGTAGACAAGCGTGCACACAAACTTTCACCATGTTAAGAGCTATTTTCACCTCCTTTAAGCCAAACCCTAGGGAAGTTGCATGGTAGAGATTCACTTTTGAACAACTTCTTGAAATTAATACTTGATGATATATTTGGTTGCCCATTTGATAGACAAGCGTGCACACCAACTTTCGCAATGTTCCAGGATATTTTGACCTCGTTTATGGTCAATGCTAGCGAAACCATGCAACGAAGTTTCACTTGTGAATAGTTTCTTGGAATTGAAATTTGATCATAGATTTGGATGCCCATTTGATAGACAAGCATGCGCACCAAATTCATGATGTCACGAACTATTTTCACCCCTTTTAGGCCGAAACTTAGTGAAATCGCATGACAAAGTTTCATTTTTGACCAATTTCTTGGAATTAAAATTTGATGACCATTTGGTAGATAAGAGTGCTCAACAAATTTCATGATGTTCATAGCTATGTTCACCTCCTTTAAGCCAAACACTAGTGAAACCGCACGACACCATTTCAATGTTGACTATCTTCTTGGAATTGAAATTTGATTATAGCTTTGCATACTCATTTGATAGACATGCAGGCAACCTTTAGCAATGTTCCAATTTAATTTCAACTCTTTTAAACCCAACCTTTGCGAAACCACACGACGAAGTTTCACATTTGACCAATTTCTCAGAATTAAAATTTGATCATATATTTAGATGCCCATTCGGTAGGTAAGAGTGCATGCCAACTTTTACGATGTTTAGAGCTATTCCCACCTCCTTTAAGTCAAACCTTAGCGAAACCGCGCAATGGAGTTTATCTTTTGACTAATTTGTTGACATTAAAATTTGATAATAAATTTGGATCCACATGGGATAAACAAGCATACACGCCAATGTTTTTAACATTCTGAGCTACTTTTTACCCTTTAAACCCAACACTAGGGAAACCACACGATGGAGTTTCACTTTTAAGCAATTTCCCTTAATTAAAATTTGATGATAGATTTAGATGCCCATTTGGTATGTAAGAGTGCGTGCTAAGTTTCACGATGTTCGGAGCTATTTTCCCCTGGTTTAAGCCAAACCCTAGAAAACCCACATGACAAAGTTTCACATTTGAACAACTTCTCAGAATTGAAATCTGATCATAGATTTCAATGCACGTTGGATAACAAGCTTGCACATCAACTTTCAGAACATTTGGATATGTTTTGACCCCTTTAATCCCAACCCTATCAAAACTGTATGACACAGTTTCAATTTTGAGTGATTTCTTGGAATTGATATTTGAAAAAAAAAATTGAATGCCCATTTGATAGACAAGAGTGCACACCAACTTTCACGACGTTCCAAGCTATTTCACCCCCTTGAAGCCCAACCTCAGCAAAACCGCACGATGGAGTTTCACTTTAGACCAATTTCTATAAAATTAAAATTTGATCATAGATTTAGATGAACACTTGGTAGACAAGCATGCATTTAAACTTACACCATGTTCAGAGTTATTTAGACACTTTTAAAACCCAGCCATAGTAAAAACACATAAAGGGGGTGAAAATTCATTGTGTGGTATCGCTAGGCTTGGGCTTAAAGGGGGATAGCTTAGAATTCAATTTTGAGCAATTTATCGTAAATGAAATTGGATAATAGACTTGGAGTCCCATTTGATAGACAAGCCTGGACACCAACTTTCACGATGTTATGAGCTATTTTCACCCCCTTTAAGCCCAACCTTAGTGAAACTGCACTATCGAGTTTCACTTTTGACCAATTTCTTAGAATTAAAATTCAATCATAGATTTAGATTCCCATTTGGTAGACAAGCGTGCACGCAAACTTTCACCATGTTAAGAGCTATTTTCACCTCCTTTAAGCCAAACCCTAGGAAATTCACATGGGGGAAGTTCACTTTTGAACAGCTTCTTGAAACTAATACTTGATGATAGATTTGGTTGCCCATTTGATAGACAAGCGTGCACACCAACTTTCCCAATGTTCCAAGTGATTTTGACCTCATTTAAGGTCAACGCTAGCGCAACCGTGCAATGAAGTTTCACTTGTGAACAGTTTATTGGAATTGAAATTTGATCATATATTTGGATGCCCATTTGATAGACAAGCATGCACACCAAATCTGTGATGTCATGAACTATTTTCACCCCTTTTAAGCCGAAACTTAGTGAAATCGCATGATGAAGTTTCATTTTTGACCAGTTTCTTGGAATTGAAATTTGATGACCATTTGGTAGATAAGAGTGCTCACCAAATTTCACGATGTTCATAGCTATGTTCACCTCCTTTAGACCAAACACTAGTGAAACCACACGACGTTGTTTCAATATTGACTATCTTCTTGGAATTGAAATTTGATTATAGCTTTGCATACCCATTTGATAGACATGCAGGCCAGCTTTAGCAATGTTCGAATTTAATTTCAACTCCTTTAAACCCAACCTTTGCGAAACCACATGACGAAGTTTCACATTTGACCAATTTCTCAGAATAAAAATTTGATCATATATTTAGATGCCCATTCGGTAGATAAGAGGGCATGACAACTTTTACGATGTTTAGAGCTATTCTCACCTCCTTTCAGCCAAACCCTAGCGAAACCACGGAATGGAGTTTATATTTTGACTAATTTCTCAAAATTAAAGTTTGATCATAAATTTGGATGCACATGGGATAAACAAGCATACACGCCAATGTTTTTAACATTGCTGAGCTACTTTTAACCCTTTAAACCCAACACTAGGGAAAGAAACCACACGATGGAGTTTCACTTTTGAGCAATTTCTTGGAATTGAAATGTGATCATTGATTTTGATGCCCATTTCATAGAAAAGCGTTCATGCCAACTTTTGTGGTGTTCCGGGCTATTTTCAACCCCCTTAAGGCCAACCTTGGCGAAACCACACAATGAGATTTAATTTTTGACCAATTTCTCATAATTAAAATTTAATCATAGATTTAGATGCCTATTTGGTAGACAAGAGTGAATGCCAACTTTCGCCATGTTAGGAGTTATTTTTGCCTCCTTTAAGCCAAATCCTAGCAAAACTAGGAGACGAGTTTCAATTTTGACCAACTTGTTGAAATTTAAATTTGATCATAGAGTTGGATGCATGTTTCATATACGAGTGTGCACGTCAACTTTCACAACATTTCAAGCTATTTTGAACCCCTTTATGCTTAACCGTAACGAAACCGCACAACATAGTTTCACTTTTGACCAATTTCTCTGAATTGATGTTTGATCATATATTTGCATGCTCATTTCATAGCAAAGTGTACACACCAACTTTTGAAATATTTTGAGCTATTTGGACCATTAAGCCCAAGCCTAGTGAAAACACACGACGGAGTTTTTACTTTTGAACAATTTCTTAGTATTGAAATTTAATCATAGATTTGGATGCCCAATTGAGAGAAAAGTGTGCACGCCAACTTTCACGACAATTTAATCATAGATTTAGATGATCATTTGATAAACAAGCATGCACACCAACTTTCGCAATGTTTCAAGCTATTTTGACCCCGTTTAAGCCCAACTCTAGCGTGCACGCTTGTCTACCAAATGGGAATCTAAATCTATGATTGAATTTTAATTCTGAGAAATTGGTAAAAAGTGAAACTCGATAGTGCAGTTTTATTGAGGTTGGGCTTAAAGGGGGTGAAAATAGCTCATAACGTCATGAAAGTTGGTATCCAAGCTTGTTTATCAAATGGGACTCCAAATCTATTATCCAATTTCAATTACGAGAAATGCTCAAAATTGAATTCTAAGCTATTTTGACCCCCTTTAAGCCCAACTCTAGTGATACCGCACAATGGAGTTTCACCCCCGTTGTGTGTTTTTACTATGGTTGGGTTTAAAAAGTGTCTAAATAACTATGAACATGGTGTAAGTTTGAATGCATGCTTGTCTACCAAATGGTCATCTAAATCTATGATCAAATTTTAATTTTCGAGAAATTGGTCTAAAGTGAAACTCCATCGTGCAGTTTCGCTAAGGTTGGGCTTCAAGGGGGTGAAATAGCTTGGAACGTCCTGAAAGTTGGTGTGCACTCTTGTCTATCAAATGGGCATTCAAATTTATTTTCAAATCCCAATTCCAAGAAATCACTCAAAATTGAAACTCCATCATACAGTTTCGATAGGGTTGGGATTAAAGGGGTCAAAACAGATCCAAATGTTGTTAAAGTTGGTGTGAAAGATTGTTATCCAATGTGCATCCAAATCTATGATCAAATTTCAATTATGAGAAGTTGGTCAAATGTGAAACTTTGTCATGTTGGTTTGCTAGGGTTTGGCTTAAAGGAGGTGAAAATAGCTCTGAACATCGTGAAACTTAGCATGCACTCTTATATACCAAATGTGCATCTAAATCTATGATCAAATTTTAATTAAGGGAAATTGGTCAAAAGAGAAACTTTTTCGTGTGGTCCAGCTAAGGTTTGGCTTAAATGGGGTGAAAATTTCTCAAGACATCGCGAAAGTTGGCGTCCATGCTTGTCTTTGAATTGTGCATCCAAATAAATGGTCAAATTTCAATTCCGAGAAATTGGTTAAAAGTGAAACTCCACTGTGTGATTTCACTAGGGTTGGGTTTAAAGAGAGTCAAAATAACTCGAAATGTTGTGAAAGTGGGCGTGCACGCTTGTCTATCAAACGGGCATCCAAATCTATGATCAAATTTCAATTTCGAGAAGTTAGTCAAAAGAGAAACTTTGTCGTGCGATTTTGCTATGGTTTGTCTTAAAGGAGGTATAAATACCTCTGAAAAATGGTGAAAGTTAGCGTGCATGCTTGTCTACCAAATGGTCATCTAAATCTATGATCAAATTTTAATTCCAACAAATTGGTCAAAAGTGAAACTTCATCATGCGGTTTCGCTATGGTTGGGTTTAAATGGGGTGAAAATAGCTCAAAACATCGCAAAAATTGGCCTGCATGCTTGTCTATCAAATGGGCATCGAAATCTATGATCGAATTTCAATTCCGTGAAATTGGTCAAAAGTGAAACTTCGTCATGCGGTTTCTCTAGGGTTGGGTTTAAAAGGGGTCAAAATAGCTTGAGCATTGCGAAAGTTGGCATGCACACTTGTCAATCTATGTTCATTTAAATCTATGATCAAATTTTAATTACGAGAAATCGGTCAAAAGTGAAACTTTGTCGTGCTATTTTGCTATGGTATGGCTTAAATGGCCCTGAAGTTAGCTCAAAACGTCATGAAATTTGGCGTGCATGATTGCTTATGAAATGGACATCCAAATCAACGGTCAAATTTAATTTTGAGAAATTGATCAAAAGTGAAACTCCATCATGCGGTTTCGTAAGTGTTGGAGTTAAAGGGGGTCAAAATAGCTAGGACCTTTGCGAAAGTTGGCGTGCATATAAATCTATAATCAAATTTTAATTCTGAGAAATTGGTCAAAAGTGAAACTCAGTCATTCGGTTTCTCAAAGGTTTGTCTTAAAGGGGGTGAAAATAAGTTAGAACATTAGAAAAGTTGGTGCGCACACTTGTCCATAAAATGGGCATCTAAATCTATGATCAAATTTCAATTCAGAGAAATAGGTCAAAAGTGAAACCATTTCGTGCATTTTTTCTATGGTTGGGTTTAGTCTAAATTGCTCCAAACATGGTGGAAGTTGTAGTGCATGTTTGTTTGCCAAATTGTCATCAAAATCTATGATCAAATTTTAATTTTGAGAACATCATGAAAGTTGGCGTTCACACTTGTATATCAAATGGGCATCCAAATCTATGTTCAAATTTCAATTCAAAGAAATTGGTCAAAAGTGAAACTCTATTGTGTGTTTTCGTTAGGCTCGATTTTAAAATAAGTCTAAATATCTCTGAACATTGTAGAATTTGGAGTGCATGCTTGTATACCAAATAGTCATCTAAATCTATGATCAACTTTTAATTTCTAGAAATTGATCTAAAGTGAAACTTCGTTATGCGGTTTTGCTAAGGTTGGGCTTAAAGGGGATGAAACTAGCTCAGAACATCGCGATATTTGGCATGCTTTCTTGTTTATCAAATGGGCATGTGAATCTATGATAAAATTTCAATTTCAATAAATTGTTCAAAAGTGAAACTCCGTCATGCAGTTTCGCTAGAGTTGGGCTTAAATGGGGTCAAAATAGCTTGAAACGTTGCGAAACTTGGCGTGTACACTTGTTTATCAAATGATCATCTAAATCTATGATTAAATTGTCATGAAATTTGGCATGCACACTTTTCTATTAATTGGGCATCCAAATCATGATTAAATTTCAATACTAAGAAATTGCTCAAAAGTGAAACCTCCATTGTGCGTTTTCGCTAGGGTTGGGCTTAGCGGTCAAAATAGCTCAAAATATTTCAAAAGTTGGCGTGCATGATTTTTTATGAAATGAGCATGTAAATATATGATCAAACATGAATTCAAATAAATTGGTCAAAAGTGAAACTATGTTGTGCGATTTCTTTAGGGTTTGGCATAAAGGGGGTCAAAATAGCTCGAAATGTTGTGAAAGTTGGCATGCACACTCCTCTATCAAACGAGCATCCAAATCTATGATCAAATTTAAATTTCAACAAGTTGGTCAAAAGTGAAACTCGCCACCCAGTTTCATTAGGGTTTGGCTTAAAGGAGGCGAAAATAACTCTGAACATGGCGAAAGTTGGCATTCACTCTTGTATACCAAATGGACATCTAAATTTATGATTAAATTTTAATTCTGAGAAATTGGTCAAAAGTGAAATTTCATCGTGTGGTTTCGCCAAGGTTGGCCTTAAGAGGGTTGAAAATAGCTTGGAATACCACAAAAGTTCGCATGCATGCTTTTCTATGAAATGGGCAACCAAATCAACGATCACATTTCAATTCCAAGAAATTGCTCAAAAGTGAAACTCCATCGTGTGGTTTCCCTAGTGTTGGGTTTAAGGTTTAAAACTAGCTCAGAATGTTAAAAACGTTGGCGTGTATACTTGCTTATCCCATGTGCATCCAAATTTATGATCAAATTTTAATTTTGAGAAATTAGTCAAAAGATAAACTCCATTCCACGGTTTCACTAATGTTTGGATTAAAGGAGGTGAGAATAGCTCTAAACATCGTAAAAGTTGGCATGCACTCTTATCTACTGAATGGGCATCTAAATATATGATCAAGTTTTAATTCTGAGAAATTGATCAAATGTGAAACTTCGTCGTGTGGTTTCACAAAGGTTGGGTTTAAAGGAGTTGAAATTAAATTGGAACATTGCTAAAGTTGGCCTGCATGTCTATCAAATGGGTATGTAAAGCTATACTCAAATTTCAATTCCAAGAAGATAGTTAATATTGAAACTCCATTGTGTGGTTTCACTAGTGTTTGGCTTAAAGCAGGTGAACATAGCTATGAACATCGTGAAATTTGGTGAGCACTCTTATCTATGAAATGGTCATCAAATTTTAATTCCAAGAAATCGGTCAAAAAATGAAACTTCGTTATGCAATTTCACTAAGTTTCGGCTTAAAAGGGGTGAAAATAGCTCGTGACATCACGAATTTGGTGTGCATTCTTGTCTATCAAATGGGCATCCAAATCTATGATCAAATTTCAATTCCAAGAAACTGTTCACAAGTGAAACTTTGTTGCACGGCTTCACTAGCGTTGACCTTAAACGATGTTAAAATAGCTTGGAACGTTGCAAAATTTTGTGTGCACGTTTGTCTATCAAATGGGAAACCAAATCTATCATCAAAGCCCATATGATGAGGGTCTTTACCCCACTAATAGGTGTCATGGATAATTTTAGGGGCTATATATAGCTCATGGGTTATATTAAGGGGGTTACAAAAATTTAGTGGGCTATTTTCTTATATGGAAAGGGTTTCTTTAGCTAAAATATATTCGCCCAATATTTATGAGAAAAAAAATAATCCAAAATGAATAGCCTCTAATATATTAATGAGGAAAATGAAAAAAACCATTTTTCTCCCTAACAAAATCTCCCTCCAATCTATCTTTCACCCCCAATTTCTAGAGAAAATATAGTGAAATCACTCTTTCTCCCCCAATTTTCAGTAATGGAGGCTCCCAAGGGTTTTTTTCCCTCCATTTCCATTGTCATTTAGGCATATGGTTGCATTTTCCTATATTTTTAATCAGGTTTATGTGATACCTTCTTTCATGCTTTGATTTTTAGTATTGGAGGGACAATCATGGGCTATTTTTTTCTATTTAAAGGCTATAGTGATTCATGTTCACCCACATCAGATTGCACTTGCAAGGTGAAGGTTCTGGTTGATATGATTTCAGTTTTCATTCTTAGTTTTCTTGACATTTTAATCTTCACATAACATCTCCATTATGGAAAGCTCAAGTCTTAAAGGGGCATGTCGCACATGCAATTTATCAAAGAATACAAACTCACATCATTATTTTCATCCAATAATTAACATGGTATGTTTTTTTTATCAATTTTGTTTTTACTTTTTATCCACATTTACAATAAATTATTATATTATAAATTTACCTTGTATCATGGTTTTTATCATGGATGCTTTTTTAGGCCTTTTGAATTCTAGGGAACTCTTGATTCTTAGGGATCATTTGGTGTTATGAGGGTTTTATTCTATCCTAGGAGTATTGATTCTGTGAAAGTGTTATAGAGCTCAAAAGATATGGTTTATTTTATGCCTTGTCATGTTTAAACTATCAAGTGGAATTTATATGTTGTTAGTGGATGTTACTCTTGATGGAGAGACTCCAAAAGGTTTTTATATATTTAAACTGAACTTGACCCATTTGTTTAAAATGATCTTTTAATATGATCTTGATCTGCAATTATTATTGGATATAAGGCGTTAATGAGAGTGTATATGTTCATATTTTATGTCTGTTATTGTTGATGTTTGGGATGTTTGTAACATAAATGAATGCGCACTGATTATGGAGGGGATATAGTGGAATGATCATTACTTTGGCTATATTCTTATAGAGTTGTCCAAAGCATACTTGTAGATTCTTTTATTTGTATTGAGAATTTCGTGACTAGTATACTTTTTTTATTTATTTTGCAAACTTCATCAATTTTATTTGTGAGCTAAATTTGTTGGGTTCAGTACTTGTTTTATTATATGTTTTTATGTAAGGGTCATTCAAAAGTAAATTTTTTTTTGGTTATTTGTTTCGATGTGTAATTGCTATCATTATTCAGAAATGGATCTAGTTATGTATGATTAATATATCATTTAGATGGAACATGATACTTCATTTCCATCATGATTGTATATAATATGCACAACACATGTTTGACCTGATATGTAGACATTATTCTATTTGATATATGGTGGTTTGCATTCCATTAGGGTGATAAAACAATTTTACCACATTTTGCATGCTTTCAAAAATTTCAAGGACATGGATATAAACACCTCCTTAGTTTATCTGAGAAAAAGTAGTCTTTAACAGAGTAGTTCTAATGATATGCGTGATGATGCATTAATGTGACTTCTATTCTTGTTGGTGTATGTTATTATTTCTAATAAACATTGCAAGTTTCTAGCTAACTCTAAAACATCTAAATCAAATGACATAATTCATATTTTGATTGTCAACAAAAGAAATGAAAAAAGAGACATTCTTATCAATAAACAGATAAACATGTTTTTTTTCTTAAAGGGTAGCTTAAAAATGAGAGATTTGGAAAATAAGATAATAGGGAATTCATACACTATATTAAGGATGTGGGCCTCAATAATACTACATGGTGTAATAATGGTTTGTGCGTGCCATAATCAATCCATAGTGTAAAGTGTTCAATTCTATTAGTTTGTTGGTATGTCAACATTTGGGTCCCCACATGTCTGTTGGACCATTAAGGGATGAGATAAAAACTTGAGTCCCCACTTTCCCTGAATCTAGTTAGTGTAGTTGTGTTTAACCAAAAACTCTAGTTATGAGTGACACAATACTAGTTGTGAGATGTATAAATAAATTCCTCATCTCCTCATTCATGCATTTGATCATTTGAGGGTCTAATAGTTGAGAGATTCGAGCTCTTGTATATTCTCTTCTATGCACCACCTTAGCATTCTGTAGAATCAAAAGCTAAGTCTTCCTAGAAAAAGATTCACCATGACATTACAAGATTTTATAATTTAATGAAAGATTTTCCAAGTTTTTACAATATTTTATAATTCAGTGAAATATTCACTAATATTTTACAATATCTTATAGTTTAGTGAAATATTTGCCGAGATTTTACAAGATTCTCTAATAGAATGAAATATTAGCCAAAATCTATATATACATACTATCTTATTGATAAAATAGCCTTCAATTTTTCCTATATATTAGGGAGATTAGCCCATTTATTATACATATAAATTTCAAGGGTGTTCTTAAAATTATCCCTGATAGGTAGTTTACGAGGTTGCAGGGTTTATTTGTGTGAAGTTGTAATTGGTCTCCCGATTGAGATTCACCAGGGTATTGGGAAAAATAGTGGCTATGCTTAATTTTTAATCTGTAGGTTTGGTTTAGTGGTTCTCAACCCATTTAGGCATTTTGTACAAAAATGCGACTGTGTAAATTTTATAACTCTGTGTGGATAATCAAAATGGTGTTTTACATAATTTATCTTGGCTCTTTGGTTGTTGTGAACACTATGCTTTAATTTCGATGGTTAATAATTTTATCAATTCCATTGCTTCACAATGGCACTATGATAATATCATTTTGATATTCATTTGTTGACAGTGGAATATCATTTGGGTGTTAACCCTTGTTGTGATCTATGGAAATGATTCAGTGTTTTAAATTGATTTTACTCTGTCAATTTATTATATGGTTTTATTTTGGGAATTTTGCATGTATTAAATTAAGACAAGGGTATATCCCTAAATTTGTACATGATTTGGTTTCATGGGGAGATGCTTGTCTGTGGTTTATGAATTCGGTGTAAGGTTTATTTAAATGCATTATGTTTGGTACTGAGGGAAACCATAGCTTTGTTTAAACGTTTGATATAATTATTGGTTAGGATGATAATGCTATCGTTGCTTTTTTTACTACTACTATTGTTGTTAATGGAAGCCGTAATGGTGTGGCCCAATCTTGCCTATAAAGCGAAGCCCATGTGTCTGTTGAGTTTATATGTCTATATTATATATAGACATATATATGGTGATTGTTTACGGATTTGATATGTGGTTTCTATAGTGAGTGTATTATTTTATGTTTCTTATTTGTATAACTTGTTAACACTCCCAGTCGAAGCTCAGGAGATTTGATATGTGGTTCGACGTTTGTTTATTATATTTGGTAAATAGCTTGATCTGCCATTCAGGGAAAGATCTAATTTCAAAGGAGAAGGTGAGGCTCAAAGAGCCTCACCGCTCAATGGAGAAACCAAAATAAAATACAACACTCAGACCCAAAATAGAATGTGAGACTCAATAATGGAACAATAAAAGTTGTTTGCATTAGGAGGCAAGATGCCTTTTTATTGTAATTACAAAGGGACATCATGGGTGAGGCCAAAGAGAGCACAATAAATGTTGTTCATTATTTATAATAATATATCTAATATATCTACTTTAATATTTATGTATTCATGGGGATAGAACCGAATATGTTGTTTAATACATTAATAGGGAGTGTGGGCCTCTCATACAGGTCATTCCTCCTAGTTGATGTGGAAAACGTCCCTGCTTTCTTGTCTCCTGATTGATGTTGGAAGCCATGCTTGCAAAGAGGAGAATCGAAATGTAGAAGAGGTGTTGTGCTGTGTTGCAACTGGATGAAGATCCAAAGGATGTGTAGATGGTGTAAGATGCAAGCAGGTGGGGATTCCGAGGATGTTGCTTTTTTGCATCTTCTTGACCATGTGCAAATGGACTAGAGGGAGAGATTTGTAGGATTTTAGATTTGTAAACCTCCTCTCTTTGTGGTGGATATCTGTGCATCGATTGGGCTAGGATACCTATGTATCCACCAAAAAATGAACTAGAGGGAGATATCTGTGATATTTTTATAGATCTGTGAACCTCCTCTCTTGGTGGTGGAGATCTATGTACCCGCTGGGATAGGATACTTGTGTATCAATTGACACTAATATAGAAACCCTGAGAAGGGTGTGATATTGACTAATACAAAAAGATGGAGGCGACCTCGAAACCCATGAAGGAACTCTCTACAAACAAAATAGTGTGAAGTGTTGTATAGTACTGCTAGAGGATTGGGAAAAAAGAAAAAATGGAACTAAAAGAGAACCAACTGCAATAGAACTATCTAAAAGAGAACTAATACTGCTGCAATGTAAAAGTGAACCACAAAAATATGAAACCAACGCTGAGCTTGGACTAAAAAAGGGAATGGATCGCTATGGAAAGGATGCGGAAGCTAAAGGATATGAGAGCCACCAAAAAGGAGATCATAAGTGTGCTCATATGAGTGAAGGGAGACGAAGTAGTTCTCATGCTTGTCTTACTTCCATAGATCTGGAAAAAAAGTTGAACTGCATAGTGTTGAACATTCCATGTTGAATATGGCTTGTTGAAGAATGCCAAATGAACTTTTGAAAATGTTGCTCAGTCGATGTCAAGGTAGGATCACTGGTATCTTTCTGAGGCATGTCTTTATCAAAAGAACTAGCTGTATGATGAACTAGCTGAGTCAGATTAGCCACTGGAGGAGATCCAGGGTACTGATTTTTTCCCATTCTAGGATGAGGAGGACACATGGGGTGTTTGATTCTGTTTCCTAGGAAGAACAACAAAGAAATGGTCCATTCGAATAGCTCCCAATACACTCCCAACACCATGCATTGACAAAGCCACCTGGAAGCTGAGAAGGGTGCAATATGCCATTTTATCTCCCATTGGGATTGATACCAATTTATTTTCCATTGAACGTGCTAAGGGATCTTATGTATTTGACTCACTTGTGTCAAAAACATGCCCAATGCTAAAGAGGAAGGGCATAGCTATAGAAGCATACAGTGCTAAAGGAGGGGCACATTTCCTGTAGTGAGAACTCCCTTGATTTTGGGTATGAGTGACAGGAGGAGGCCACTTTCAGCAAGGAGAGGGACACATTTCCTGTAGTGAGCACTCCCTTGATTTCGGGAAGAACGACAGGAGGAGGCCACTTTTAGCAAGGAGAGGGGCGCATTTCCTATAGTGTGGGCTCCCTTGATTTTTGGGAAGAGCGACAGGAGGAGGCCTCTTTCAGCAAGGAGATGGGCGTCCTTTTGGCATTCCTAAGAAGTAAGAGGAACCCAATAGAATTATAGAACTAGAGGGGGGCACACTCCTTCATTCTCTATGAGAGAACAACAAATAGTGGAGGCGGTGCAAAACCTAATTCGTGGGTAGATAGAAACATGTGTGAAGGAAGCGATCAGAGGCATGGAGTTAGGGAAATCATGAATGGCCTGGAGTTAGGGAAGCGATGAATGAACTAGAGTTATGAAAAAAAAGAATGGCCTAGAGTTAGGGAAGTGATGAATGGGTGCTGTGTGAATGGAGGATGCAAAAGTATTTAGACCCAGGGCTGCAACATGGGTACATCTGCATGAAGGCCGCAACACTATCAGAGGGACTCATTTCTTATATGGGAGTGCATGCTTGATCTAAGGGAGAGTCGTAGAGGGAGTTTTAGTGCAGCCGAAAAGTGTGGGTGCATTTTAGGCATCTACATGCAGCGTGTGGACTCAATAGGTAGTAGGAACAAGAGGGGGTGTCGTCCTTCTGGCACTGTGCATTTTAGAAGCTAAAAGAATTCCTTCAACATGAGGGAATAGCCTAAGATTAAGGCTATCTCTATGGGGGATCATTCATTTAGGAATGAGGAGCCAAGGTGCTGCCATGAGGGAGGTGCACTAGCTTCTATGAGTGAAAATCCTAAAACCAGTAAACAAGCAAAAGATAAACGACATCGCACAAAAAAACATAAAATGGGAGAAAATAACGAGTGGTGGATACTGTGACACAAAACCTAAGAGAAGTTGAGTGAGCATTGAGCTAAAAAGAGAAAATTTTAAAAGCTATTGGAGTGAACTGCTCTGATACCAATTAATTTGTCATTCGAGGGCATATATGATTGCAAAGGAAAAGGTGAGGCTCAGAGAGCCCCACCTCTCAGTGGAGAAACTAAAATGAAACACTCAGACGAAAAAAAAAATTAGAGACACAAGAATGGCACAAGAAAAGTTGTTTGCATTAGGAGGCAAGATGCCTTTTTATAGTAATTACAAAGGGACCTCATGGATGAGGCCAAAGAGGGAACACTAAATGCTGCTCATTCTTTATAATAATATATCTAATATATCTACTTCAATATTTAGATATTTCCCCCTAATAGAACCAAATACATTTCCTAATACATTAATAGGGAGTGTGGGCCTCCCATACATCCCATAACTCCAAAGCTACCAACCAAAGCTCAAGGGTTTCGACCTTGGGTTGCAATAGTTTGATTTATTGTTTTTTGTTTATTATTTATTAGATACTATTCAGGAACTCTCATCTAGATCTTAGGAGATTCGATTTGGGGTTTAGATATATGAAATATAGTTTATGTTTGTTTACTCATTTAATATTTGTTTAACCTTATTCCTCTCGAAGCGTTGACAGGATCTCGACCTTTATATGAGGAATGAGGATGATTCTGTTGATAATTTAATTGTAAATACTATACGTAGCTAGGTTATATGTATATGCATTCTTTGATTGTTGGAAAATATAGTATGCCAGCACTGCGTTAGTTTATTTGTTTTAGTTGTTTAAGGGATTCGATCCCTCATTCACATTTACGAATATTTATTTAATTTGTTTAATATTTACTTTGTTTGGTTTAGTTTAAGAAGGTCGTAGTCCTTTGCAAATTCTCTGTAATTTATACCTAAGGGTTTTATCTTGTTTTTAATATGTTTTAAAATGAGACCTATGCTTTGATGTAGGGTTTAGTCTCAGTATGGTTTTGACAGAGGTCTAGTTGTTAAATTCATTTAAAAAATCAAAGGTTGAATCTAGACTGAAGCTTAACATATAACATAAAATTTCGAAACTAGTTTAATAGAACCCTGATAGGAATTTTACCCTAGAATCTATTTAAGAATTAAAACTAAGAGTCTAATTTATATTATAAAATAGACATGAAACATTTATTAAATCTAATGGGAATTAAAATTACAGATCTTAATCCAAAGCATAATGGCTATAATTACAACCTGTAAGAATGATTAAAATAACTTGGAAATGTAGAAACCTCTTACCTACAACTAGGCATCTTTGTTAATGGCTAATTTACCTTGCATACTTTAAACACCCAGAATTAATAAAACACTAGTTATCTCTAACCTTAGGAATGATAACCAGATAAATTTGGAACTACCACGTTCCTCCTAACCATGACTCGAAACCATTCCTGGTTCTAATACAGATCCCCCCGAACTGGCTCCAACATGCAACTAATCTAGAACTCCTAAACACAGGTTGCTTCTATTTGGACAATGAGGCTCTATATAATAATGTTTTTTTTTGGGAAAAATATTTCCAAAAAACTATTCAGGAATAATGACCAGATCCCTAAGCCTTCTTTTGGATTGGGTCTTATAGAAAATATTTTAGGAAGGGCAGTTGGTTTAAACTTCAGTTAAATCAAGAATTCATTACTATCCTGAAAATAATCTTTAATTGATTTATATGGAATTAATAGTTATTTTGTTTAACTAGGAATGTTTTACTAGTTCCTATTTAAGCTTTAGGATAGAATATTTATTTAATTACTTTAGTTTATAATAACTATTAGACACTTATTTATTATTTTAGTTATCTTCATTTCCTTACACACACACACACACACACACACACACACACACACACACACATATATGTATATTCTTTTATTCTTAATATATAAACTTTACATATTATTCTTAATATTCATTTATGCATCATATATCATAGTTTATTTATTTTCATGCTTCACTTAGTTTACATTATGTCTTTTATCAAGACCTCAGGTAGGGTTTTTCGGTCAACTAGGCTAGGATTCTCTAGATCCTCTTTGCATGATGGATTATCTTGTATATCGTGGTAGTTCTTCTAGTACTTGATGAGAAGTAGAGTTCAAATTTTATTTAATCAACTTAAAATGAGCATGATAAGGTGTTGTTCTCACTCAACACACTTAATTTTAGTAACCCCTAGCGTTATTCAAAGCCTAAGATCAACACTATTAATTTGGGCGTTACACTAGTGAAATTCTAGAGCCTCTCTCTCAACACTAATACTAGTATGTACTTGTATAATACACCTAGGGATACAATGGCCAAAGATTCGATTCTCAAGAGCTTATGCTCGACATCAATTTGGAATGTTCCAGGGCTTACGCCCAACACATCGAACCGTATAACTCATGTGTTCCAAAGCTTATTATCAACAAAAAAATGTCATAACTCATGTGCTTCGGAGCTTATGCTCAACACAAAATCTCATCACTCATGTGCTTCAAGGCTTACACCCAACACATTATAGAACTCAATCATGAATTCAGTATTTTGCACATTGCATCACAATAATCATCTTAGTATATGTATATTCTAATCACACAATAATAAATCCATTACATCCTACCACTACAATAGTCTTTCTCCACCAGAGTCCACACCCACCATATATAATCATATACAAGATAATAAAACATGTGCATTGGCTTATACTCCGAATATTAATAACTAATCAGCATAATGCATGTGTAGTGGGGCATACACCCAATATATAAACATAAACATCAAATTAACTCATATACCATGGATCATGCCCAATGTAGTTAAGGTAAAAAATTCGGGACATTACATAAATGTTGGTTTTTTTTTCAATTGTGTTTTCTAAGAAAGAAAGGAAAACATTCTTAAGTCATGGTTTTTCGAAACAAGGGGCAGTAAGCTCTTCCTCATACACATTTTCTATGAAATATAAAATTGTTCGATTATGAAGAATGTGCATACTTTGTTGATTCAAATTATTAAACAAATGGTATTTTTTTAAAACTCTTGATTTTAAGAAGCAAATAAATTTTTTAGAGAACATGATTTATCAAAATGAGGGGTACAAAGATATTCATTTTGTGAGTTGCATGAAGAACCTATAAAATTGTGTGATCATGTATGATAAATTGTGTGATCATGTGTGAGGTGCATACTTTGTTGATTTGAATTATTAAACAAACAACACTTTTAAAAAATTCTTATTTTTTAAGAAATAAAGTAATTTCTTATTATTTAATTTTTAAAAAGAAGGGCCACTAAAATCTACCTCTTACCAATTGCATGTGCAATGTATCAAAAGGTTCCATTATGTAGAATGTGCATACTTTCTTGATTCCATTTGTTAATCAAATGAAATTTTAGAAAATGTCATTTTTAAAACCGATGGGTGCTAATATCTCCCTCTTACTAATTGTGTGTGCAACCTATAAAATTGTGGACTAAATTATTCCTCTACCAATTGTGTGTGCACTGTATAAAAAGGTGTGATTGTGTATAAAATTGCATACTTTGTTTATTCAATTTATAAAGAAATTTAGTTTTTAAAAAAGATGTGTATTTTAAGAAATAAAGTAATTGTTTTAGAAATCACGATTTTTAAAAGTGAGTGGTACTAAGATATTCCTTTTATGAATTTAATGTGCAAACTATAAAAATATACGATCATGTAGAAAGTTCATACTTTGTTTATTCCATTTATTAAACAAATGAGTTTTTAAACATCGTTTTTAAGAAATAAACTAATTATTTTAGAAGTTTTGATTTAAAAAAACAGGGTTACCAATCTCTTCCTCTTACAAATTTTCCATGCAATGTATGAGAATGTGTGATTATGTATAGTTTGCATGCTTTGTTAATTCGATGGATTAAAGAAATGATATTTTTTAAAAACTTTTGTTAAAAATCTTGTTTTTTAACAAATGAAGTAATTTATTTAGAAGTCTTGCTTTTTAAAAATGAGTGGTAGTAAATTTTTTTGCTTACTAATTGTGTGCACAACCTATAAAAGAGTGTGATAATGTAAAATGCACAAACTTTGTTTATTTGATTAATTAAACAAATGGTGTTTCTAACAAAGTATTTTTTTTAAAAATAATGTAATTCTTTTAGAAGTCAAGACTTTTAAAAATGTGGGGTAGTAAAATATTCCTCTTTCCAATTGTGTACACAATGGATAGAAAAGTGTGATTAAGTAGAATGTGCATACTCTGTTTATTTGATTTATTAAAGAAATGTTGTTTTTATTAAATTGTGTTTTTTAAGAATTTTTTTTTTTTAAACCCTTGTACTAAGATATTCCTAACACCAATTGTCTACATAATGTATAAAAAGGTGCAATAATACAAAATGTGCATATTTTGATGATTCAGATTATTAAACAAATGGCATTTTTTTTGTTTTGTTGGAAAAGTGGTGGAACCCCCCTGACTAGCAGGGTTTCCATTGTGTAATGCCCCATATTAACGTTTACTAATGTCTATTATTAATAACTTTTATTAATTAAACATAAACAATGCTACCATTCCGATCAAATTAATCATGAGACTACAATTGATTAATTGTTGGTTAATAATATTAATTATTATTTTACTTCTATGTTATTTCATATTATTAAGGTTAATTATTAAGTATTTATTATTTAGTTATTAATAAAAAATAATTAACAAAAATACGATTACCATTACCTTACCGCTCAGTATAAAACTTAAGCAAACCACATAGGTAAAATTCTAGGACATTCGGTTAGGTTTGTGTAACAAGTACCATTCAAGAAAATAACACATGTCAAACAAAAATGGAACTACACTGCCCAAGAATAGAATAACATAAATTAATGAAAGAGGCGGTGGAAGAAGGAGGCGGTGGAAGAAGGAAGGCGGTGGGGGAAGGAGGTATAAGGAGGGGGATTTTTGGGGATTTCAGGGGAGGATAGTCGGGAAAATTTTGAGAGAATAACAGAGAATAAGAAGGGAGGAAGATAGTTGAGAGAGGGGAGAAATTTGTTACGGAAGAACAAAAGTGATGGAGCAGAGAAGGAAAATAGCTGGAGGAGGAGGGGGTTAACTCCACAGGAGGCATATTTACACTCTGAGAGAGGGAGGTTGCTATCCATTTTATTGGTACGTGGGCTCGAGGGCTAGGAAACACGTCGGTTTCCTAGGGCCAGCAGGTTCGCTGGTCGGCAGGGTGGAACATCCTATTTGGCATTAAGGCTCCTACAGGCTCCGGCGAGGAAAGACAAAGCTAAAAGGTGTAGGAACTAGGGACAACATTCAGCGCTAAAGCACAGGTATTTTTCGGTGAACTGAACCATCTCTGCATTTTTACAAATAATGAAAATCTTAAATGGAAAGTAAATATCATTTTATTGCTTAAGTTGAGTAATTAGTGCTCTGCACGGCAGGCAGAGCACTGCAGAATGGTATCAGAGCCTAAGGCTCAAACACTGAGACCTTCAGGCCTATTCACACTTAGAAAAAAAAAAAAAACTGTTAAGATACTATGCCACATAGCCTGTCCCTAGCTTGTACAACAATTTTAGTGGAAATATTAAACAGATTGTATGAGAAATAGATTAGAAAAAAAAAACCCTCCATAAGACTAGCGAGAATCGAAGAGTATTGACAAATTTTTTATCATTAAGCATTAAAAATGAGCCTTCACACCGATCATGTTAACGTTCCATTTGTTGCAAGATTGATGGTCTTCCTAACCTTAAACATGTTCAACGCAGTTTCGATAGCATGTCCCCCAACTGCAAACGCCTCATGTGTCACCTTCCCTGCATCCTCTCAAACTTGCACTCAACTGAAACTTAGCAATTTCCATTTGCACACATATAAGCACTACTGGGTTCAACAAACTATACAAAAAAAATAAAATCTGTGTGAAATCCTTTTAACCATATCTTAGGAAGTGGCTGATAGAGAATTCTCTAAAACTTTATCTGAAATATTAGAATAAAACCTGATTTTCTCAGGCTTCATGGAAATAAACCCAGTATAGACCTGAATATTAAAATTGTGGACAATAATATACGTTAACAACCTTCATAAATTTCTCCACAAATTCGTTGAATAATACATTGATAACTGTATATTACAGTGATTGGTACCAACAAAAAAACATGAAACCCCTGATTACCTCCGATTGATGAGTTTTGGAAGCATCTGCATCTCTCCACAAAAAAAATCTTTTACCTCCAGTAGAGCCATTTAAAGAACAAGCCCATGTTCTTGTTCAATTTTTGGTTGTTAGTGGATTTTTTTCTGTGAGGTGACCGCGCTAAGAGTTTCAAGGAATTCAATGCAAACAACACTCATTAGAATGAATTAACCAGGCATTAGAGGCCTCACAAATAAATAAATAAATAAATAAAACCAGTATAAATTAATATGAACAAACCAAATATCAAGTGGCAAAAGAAAGAGAGGAAGATTCCAAAACCTAGACTCATAAAATTGTGGCCCGTCGTAACGACCTGCCAAAGAAGCGTCCCTGCCAGTTCGTAAGGATGTATAAACTAGCTTGTTTCCAAACATGGAAGGGTAAGGTTAATGGTAAAGCAGTATTGGGGTATGCATATTGGTTACTTAAAGCGTACCTCCGGTCCTTCCTCCCTTCTCGGGTGAGTTTACTGAGGAGGTGGCCGTGGGCTGGGAATGATGGGGCCTTTAGTGCTAAGATAAAGTAATAATCTAATTGTAGTGGATGGCTCTATATTGGGCGACTGTAACTACTAAGAACCAGCGGCAGTAACGAACCGAACGCCCCATCAATATACAACATAGCTAAGCGTTTCTTTTTGTCTGTTCTTATTTGTTCTGTGAATAGCAGCTTCAACATCCTTGTATCTTTATTGGTAACTTGGATTAAAATATACTACCCTGATCTATCTGTCTCGGACCTAGCTAGTCTCCATGGGAGTATTAAACTGGTGGAGATGTCCTCAGCCAGCAATTCAATTCCTCCTAGTTTTTTTTATTTGCCTATCCGTGTGAGACGTCCTGAAATTCCATTCTTAACTAGAGAAAATGCTACTATCAGCGTTCCACGCTACTATCAGCGTTCCACTTGAAAGTTTTCATACAGCTCGTTAAATGAAAATAGAGTGAATTTATTTACCCATGACCAGGATCTATGTCATACCTCTCCACGCCTTTACTTGCTCCTTTACCAGCACACTGCGACCTCTCCCACTCAGCCCTCGCCTGCGAGAAATTCTCTGAAACTAGCAGTTGGGAAACAATGGCGGTTCTGTGGAGGCAAGCTAGACCTGTGGTAAGAAAAATGATGAGGATTCCCGCAAGGGGTTTTGCAGCTTCCGTGGGAACAAATATAGTGACAGCAGCCCGATGTGAAGTCGCAGAAGGCAAGGACATGGGACGAGGGCGTCAATTCCCAGTTCTCGACCACTCCATTGTCTGATATCTTTGGGGGAAAGAAAGGCGTCATACTTGGACTGCTAGGTGCTTTCACTGGGGTATGTTCTGCTCAGCATGTGCCAAGCTATTTGACAAATGCTGACAAATTCAAGGTGAAGGGCCTCGCGCGCGCGTATGAATGAGAGGGCTCTTGAAGGAGCCGACGGAGGAACTCCACGCCATGCACCGGCTGCATGTTGGTGGACAGGTGGGGCGCATGCAGCCTCAAGCCACGTGGGCGTTGGGTTGCATGGGAGAAAAAGGAGCCACGGCGAATGCCAGCTTCGTCCTCAAAATATTCTCCCGAAAATAGATTTCTTTTTTTTTCTTTTTTTTTTTAGTCTTTTTTTTAGATTTTTTATTATTATTATTATCCAAACTCTTTTTTTTTTTTAATATTTTCATTATACTTGTTATTGTAGGCATTTAGTGGTTAGATATTTTATTTTAATGTTAATTAGTTTTAAATTTTTATAAATAAATTTATAAGGTTTTGAAAAGTTGTATTAAATCGTGTATTATAAAAATAAAATGTTTCTTGGATTTCTATGCCAGTTGGTTGATGAAGTTTTGACATATATAATTAAATATTGACATAACTCATCAGTGCATAATACTCCACGACATAGACATAGGTAAAGAAAACATACATATTATTGGAAATAGCTGATTCGTGTAGATTTCTTTGATATATCAATAAAGCAAACAAATATAATAATTGAAACAGCTGATCGGGGTAGATTATTCCACGAAATAGATAAAGAAAAGAGAGAACTTGTGGTTTCTTTGTAAACATTAAGATGCAAATGTTTTTCTTTTTCTGAATTGAGTTGATAATATAAATATAATATTTTCTATGGTAGTGTTCTTATCATTCTTTTGACATAGCCTAATTCAAGTTTCACTCCCCATATGAAAGGGTCCACCTGTTGGAAGTGAAGTCTTCCTTCTTTTCATTTTGTTTAGTTAGCATTTCGCATATAGTGTATGATATTATTTGAGAATTTAAATTTGAGTGAAGGCGAAAATAATTATTTATCTTGTTTTAACCCAACCTAAGATTTTGGGATTTCGTCATCATATATATCTCCATAAAAGAATTTATGTAAACATATCTTTTTATTTTATTTTATCTATTGTACCATACCGTTTATGTTAACATGTCTTTGTCTTAAGGATCAATTCTTAATTATTATTATTCACAATATACTTCTATTACACATCTTCCATACATACGACTTCATACTCTTTCAATCAAAATCTATTACAAATGTGTATTGTTATTTCTATTTTTACATGGGAACTTGTTGATTTACTAACATTTCATTTAAGTTATAATTAAATGATTAATTTATTATTAAATTAAAAATTAGGTGTTATAAGTAGTTTGTAAGTTAAATATTTAAATTAGATGCTATGTTCAATTAAGTTAAGATAAAAGTTCTCATTAAAATAGATGTTAGGGTAATTAAATGTAGTATTTAATGTGATTTTGCTTTTATCTAATATTAATTAGTTAGAAATAACATTCAAATGTTAAATGTTGGGAGTTGAATGTTAATTAAACCTAACAATATAGATGACCTTAAAATTTATATATGGTAACATTAGTTAGTCTATGTCATTAGAAATTCAAGTATTAAACTTAAGGCATTACCGAGACTTCGACTGATAGTCGAAGAGGCGAGATGGATATGAAATAAGAAAAACAAGACACGATTGAGACTAGCATTACAAGGTGAATGTTAAAGCATAGATTAAATCCCAAGACGAAATCATTTAATGAAAGCGACTATGCAAGTTTTGCACAAATATTGACAATTTGTCTCTATGCATAAATATAAGCATTGCATAACTAAAATTTTATCTTTGCAATTATTAGATTAAGATAATAATGACATAATATTGTTGAATATGTCAGGAACTATCATGGTTCAAACATGCAAAGGTCGAGGTCGAGGGCGAGGTTGAGGTCAACCACCCTCGTCGCCACCACAGACCCCAGGTTAACCACCCTCACCGCCACCTTAGATCCCACCACCAACACCGCCAAGGGTAACCTCCAGTCCTGAGATGGGGATGATACTGAGGTCCTTGGAAACCATCATGGCCACACTAAACAGACAGTCAGAGAGGATCGCAGAGGTAGAAACCACGCACGTGAGCCGAGAAAACTCTGAGAGGGTGCAGGTCCCAAGGCAAGAACCGGTTCAGGATATTTCCAGAGAGCTGCAGAAGATCAAAATTCCTGAGTTCTTAGGAGGACGACCGGGTAAGCACACTGAAGCATGGCTCGAGGGTATGAAGAGGTGCTTCGCACTAAACGAGTATACTTCGAGTTCCAAGGCTAGAATGGCCATCTTCCAGCTAAAGGGTGATGCCCTAAATTGGTGGTCAGACCTTGAGAAACAATTGCACCTTACTCCTTTGTCTGTTTCATGGGAATTATTCAAGGAGAGGTTCAACATGAAGTATCTTCTGGCTTATTACAGGGAACAACAGGCGGGTTCCTTTCATGCTTTGGTACAGGGAAACATGACGGTGGAAGGGTATGAAGCTAGATTCATGGAACTAGTAAAGTATGTTCCCTACTTGGACTCGGATGATCGGCAGGTGGAGCGATTTGTGTATGGACTCAACTACAAGATCAGAGCTGCGGTACCGATGTGGAAGCCATCTTCAGTTGCCATGGCAGTTGAGTATGCTCACTATGCTGAGGATATGTCAGATGCAAAGGGAGGAAGCAAGTTGATAGGATCCAATCAGTATGTTACAGGGAAGGCCCCACGACCATATTTCAGAGGGGGACAATCCAGACCTCCTCCTTATGGTAACAGGTTCACCCCGAGGGGTAACACTTCAGTTAACTCAGTATAGCAGGCTTCGTCAACAAACCATGGGAACCGAGGATGAACACAGGGAAATTCCTTTAGAGGATCAGGAGTTTTCAGAGGATCTCGGGGAAGGAACACATCCCAGAGGACTCCTCCCAGAAACATGCAAGCACCACCTAATGTATCTTGTTGGGGATGTGGAGGTCCTCATTTTCAGCGGGATTGTCCTGAAGGGCAGACCAGCAGCAGGCAGCAGGAACAAAAAGCATCCATGAGCAATTCTGATAACACTCATCGGATTCATGCAGCTGTTCACAACCACCAGGCAGAACATCAGTCCACCGTGGTAGAATCATCTGGTAAAGTAAACAATGTCAAACTTAAAACTTTATTTTACCCTAGTGCAACAGATAGTTTTATTTCACCATATGCATTAGATAAATGTGGGTTGGCAGCTTGCGAGCACGATGATTTTGAATCAGTTGAGATGGCTTCAGGGGTTAAGCATGCAGTAGGTCTTAAGGTAAGGGAGTGTCAAGTGGACTTAGGAGTATGCACCACTAAGTTGGATGCTTATGTCACCAATTTGGGCACCTATGACCTCATTATCAGCATGGATTGGTTAGAAGACCATAGAGATTTCATGGATTGTTATGCAAAGAAAGTCTTGTGCCTTGATGATGAGGGTCGAGCAATCTAAATCCAGGGGCAAAAAAGGAAGATATCCCTCCGTTTCATCTCCACGGTGAAAGCAAAAAGGTGTTTAAGACAAGGATGTCAGTTGTTTGTAGTTA
>LPNX010239309.1:90396-101434 GCA_001517045.1 Pseudotsuga menziesii | reverse complement strand
GAATACTATAAATCATATCATGGGAAATGGGTCCATGTATATTTTGAAAAATGTAGGGATTAAAGGACCCCAATATACCTACACCACAAACGTATCATGAGGGAATATAAGCATAAAAGGGTGTGTGTATGTTTGATAGACTTTGAATGTTAAGTGGTCACTCCAAACCTACAACACTGTATTAACGCAGTAATAACTGCACTACAAAGATAACCGACTAGTTAATTAATCTCTTACCTTTCGGGTTCCAAAGTGCAGGGATCAAACCTAGCTCTATGCCGAGGCTATCTAGTAAATCCAACTTGATTTATCTCAAACAATTCTTCTTATAAAGGAAATGAATTTTAACTATTTAAACATAAAATGGGTTTTATCCTCCACACCATCAGTTGCTTTGATTTTTGCTTGAAAGAAGGAAGGGTGTCGCCTTGTAACATGGACATGCAAAAATCGACACCCATGACCACTATTTACAGCAATGCTATTCATGGAAAATCTAGGCCGATATGAGGGGAGGATGCATTACTTAATAAATAAGTATTTTATTTATATATAGGGGGAGGAGAAAGGAGTTCAAACATGGTTTTTCTAGGAAAAAGGATAGAGTATGGTTTGGGAGAAAGTTTTCCCTCCACCGCAAGAAATTGACCGAGGAAAAATTGGAGCGAGGACTCCATACCTCCAGGTCTGCCATTGAAGTCACGGATCAGGCACTTCCATTTGGGTACAATTCGAACTCAGAGAACTATGTGAATTATCTAAGCACTCCATATCGCACCCATGTTGTATTTTGGTATATGCAATTTGATTATTGGTCACCGGATAGGTAGAGGGTATCCTCTGCACTAGATTATTTCAAGATTGGGAATTGATGTATGCCGTGTGGATAGTTGATGGTATCCTCTGCGTCGATGGATTTCCAAGATTATGTTGGTTTACATCGTGTATAAGTCGGATGATACCCACTGTCTAGGGTTAATTCTAAGCTGACCCCTTTTTCACTTACCCTATTTGTTGTATAGAATTGAAAGGGATCTCAGCTTTGGATTAGTGATCATCCTATGGTCTTGTTTGCTATTGGTTATAGACTAAAAATTGATTGCATTGCCGAATCAACTAAAAAAAAATGCATGTGTGCTTGATTATGAATCAACTTGATTCTCGGCTCCATCAATTTACTTCCAGCCGGAGAATGCATTGTGGATAAATCATTCTGATTGAGAACCCTATCATTGATTTCCAAAACCTGTGTATATGAATCCACCTGATCCTGAGTTCCATCGACTGAATCCCAGCGTGCCTATGTGTTATGGGTGAATCCATGTGTGTGCTCTCTGCGTGTGATATGGAAGATATATGTGTATATACTCTCTACATGTGATCTGGAAGATATATGTATATATACTCTCTGCGTGTGATCTGTAACAAGGTAGTTGTCATAATAAGTGAAACTTCAGGATGCGCCTAATAGGTGAACTATATTTATGCAAGTTAAGGATGGAACTTAAGGGTGAAAATATTTATGCAAGTATAAGGTTAAACTTGTATGTGAACGATATATGTGAATCACATATGTGAAACTTAAGATAAAGTCATATATGTGAAATATATATATATTTATATAAATCATGGATGTATCTAGGGTGAAGGTATAAATATGCTTCGCTAAGGTACAGAGAGTGATTTACATTTAAAAACTATTACATAGTACAACTATGGGTAGAGTTCTATATGTAGGTGGGTTTTAGTGTGTAAGGTTATGGATAAAACATAAGCCTTTAATTGTACTATAGGTTACGTGCTAACAGGCGAAGGCACAACCCTAGCCTGGTACAGGTTAGCGATTGTATGACAATAAAAGAAAACAAGGGAAGGCTCCATCCTTGAATTAGTCTTGAGTTTTAAAAGAACTCTGTTCAATATCTTTCTTTCATTATTATGTTGCATAATGAATTGATTCGATACTAAGAATTTTCTAGTTTTATTTCGAGAGATACTCTTGGTGAGAGAGTCTGCGAAAATGATAGAAAGAAAGTATGGAAACATTTATGTTGCGAAATTTGTAACCTATTAATGAAATAAATGTCACAGGATGTGACCATTTGGTGGACGTAACCCAATATTGGGTGAACCACTTACTGTGGTGTCTCTTTAATGTTTGTGCCTTAGGTTGTTTATTTTCATTTTAATATTTGTATTAATGATGATTTGTGTAGGAGTTCCACTAAATGGTATATTATATGCTGTAATTGATAATTCTTTTATGCGTCATGATCTCTCCTTACAATGCTAGTTCACTAGGTTAATAAAAGGATGGATTTTGGCTTTAAAGTCTCTTATGAATTCACTTAAAGTACAGGTCCATGGAATTATGGGAAGAAGCTATTACATTATGTATACCATCTCTTCCTATGTTGGAACTTAATATTTGTGTGGGATTCACTTAATTTGTAACACCATGTAAAATTTGAGTCTAATATGTTTTGCAGAACACAGTACTTAAATATTGTCCTATTGGAGATAAGTAAGGCTAAACGTACATGTACATAAAAATCTCCTTATGAGTTCCATAGTTACAAATAAAATATTGTATAAGTTTGAATACTTATTAAAGAAAGGTCTCGTATATGAGAAGTGTTTACATATCTTAGAGATGGTAGGATTACAATGATCAAATATTAACACAGTTGAATCATGATGCTTCAAAATGCTTTATAAGGTGTTTTAGTCTTATATTATCATTCACAGGTCTTAAAGGATAGGTGTTCATATTTAGTAATTCAAATAAGATTTTGTCCTTGCTAATATGGGTATGTTACTATACCTCTTATGATTCATGTGTTAGAGATAAGAATGAAGAGTCCTCCATTTGCACACCTTTGATTAAATAGGATGGTAATAATATAGCTCTGCACCTTTGACAATAGACACATCATGGTTAAAGGTTTTGAATTGTAAATCACTTGGAGGCACATAGTGTAAGAGTTTATTAAATTATATGTTTGAAGTGTGTTAAATGGGTACTTTGTAAAAGTGATAATTTGAGGCTGAGTATAAGCGTTCCCCTATTGACAGGAAAACATGCATATTTTTAAAAAAACAATGCATCACGTGTATGGTTCAATGGCGAAGTCTTGCCTCATTATAATTCACATAGGCAAGACTACCATATTACAAAGTCAGGCTTCCAAGGCAAGACTAAGCCCTATTAAGGAATGATATTAGAGTAGGAATAGTTTATGTAATTGTATCAAAGATATAAGTTGTTTTTAATAGGACTTTTTATTTGGGGATGTTACGTGTACAATATGATTGACGGTCCAATCATGTGACGATTGATTATACTTCCGATCTGGTAGACGATCGAATTAGGTGGAGGTAAGGGCTTGAATTTTGAGTTAGGTCCCGACCTAACATGTGAAGCACATATCAACATTTATCTGGTAAAGAGTTTGTAATGATCGATTTTAACACAATTGATTCATGACAATTCAATGATCTATTCACAATATGTTTTAGTTTGTACCTTTCCATTATGTAATTGAGGATATACTTAGTCTTTCAAAAAGAATACAAAATTTTTCTTGTTGACATGGATGTGTTACAACAACCTATAAAAATGTGTGATCAAATATAATTTTCATACTTTGTTTATTCAACTTATTAATTAAATGGTGTTATTTAGAAACTTGTGTTTTTAACAATTAAAGTATTTATTTTAGAACTGATGATTTTTAAAAATGAGGGGTACTAAACTATTTATCATACCAATTGTGTGCACAATGTATAAAAAATTGTGATTATGTATAACATTGCATACTTTGTTTATTTGATTTATAAAGAAATTGAGTTTTTGAACCATATATGTCTTTTAAGAAATAAAGTAATTGTTTTAGTAATCATGATTTTTAAAAATGAGTGGTACTAAGATCTTCCTCTTACCTATTGCATTCACAATGTATAAAAAGGAGTTATTATGTAGAACGTGCATACTTTGTTTATTTGATTTATTAAAGAAATGATGTTTTTTTAAAACTCTTGTTTTTTTAAGAAATAAAGTAATTTATTTAGAAGTAGTTCTTTTTAGAAATGAGTTGTAGTAAGTTATTCATCCTCACAATTGAGTGCATAACCTATAAAAATGTGCAATAATGTAGAATGTGCATACTTTGCTTATTTGATTTGATAAGCAAATTGTGTTTTTTTAAAGTCTCATGTTTAATGTTTTTAGAATTCATGATTTTTAAAAAGAAGGGGTACTAAGTTCTTCCTCTTACCATCTATGTGCGCAATGTATAGAAAGGTGCAATTATGGAGAATGTGCATAGTTTGTTTATTTCATTTATTAAAGAAATGCCATTTTTTTAAAATCTTGTTTTTTAAGAAATAAACTATTTTTTTTAGAAGTTGTGATTTTTAAAAGAAGTGTTACCAAGCTATTCATGTTAAAATTTGTGTGCACAATGTATTAAAAGGTTTTATTATGTAGAAATTTGCATACTTTGTTAAGTTGATTTAATAAACAAATGGAGTTTGATAAAAAAAATCATGTTTTCTTTAGAAATAATGTAATTTTCCATAGAATACGTGATTTAAAAAATAGGGGTACTAATATGTTACTCATACCAATTATGAGCGCAATGTGTAAAAATGTGTGATCATGTAGAATTTGCATACTTTGTTGATTCCCATTATTAAACAAATGACATTTTTCACAAAGCCATGTTTTTAAAGAAACAAAATACTTTTTTTAGGTAATGATTTTCAAAAACTAGGGGTTACGCCCAACACTTCCAACCTTATAAATCATGTGTTCCAAAGCTTATGATCAACATAAAAATGTCATAACTCATGTGCTCCGGAGCTTATGCTCAACACAAAATCTCTTCACTCATGTGCTTCAAGGCTTACACCCAACACATTATAGAACTCAATCATGCATTCAGTATTTTGTACATTGCATCACAATAATCATCTTAGTATATATATATGCTAATCAAATAATAAGAAATCCAATACATCCTACCATGAAATAGTCTTTCTCCACCACGTTCCACGCCCAACATATCTAATCTTATACAATATAATAAAACATGTACATTGGCTAATACGCCCAATATATATAGCTAATCAACACAACTCATGTGCAGTGGGAGATACACCCAATATATAAACATAAACATCAAAGTAACTCATATTCCATGGGGCTCATGCCCAATGTAGTTAAGGTCAAAAATTCGGGAGATTACAGAAATGTTGGTTTTTTTTTTTAAATTGTGTTTTCTAAGAAAGAAAGGAAACATTCTTACATCATGTTTTTTAGAAACAAGTGGTACTAAGCTCTTCCTCATACACATTTTTTGTGCAATGTTTAAAATTGTTCGATTATGAAGAATGTGCATACTTTGTTGATTCAAATTATTAAACAAATGGTGTTTTTTAAAAGTCTTGATTTTAAGAAGCAAATAATTTTTTTAAAGAACATGATTTATAAAAACAAGGGGTACAAACCTATTCCTTTTGTGAGTTGCATGCACAACCTATAAAATTGTGTGATCATGTAGAAGGTGCATACTTTGTTGATTTGAAATATTAAACAAATGACATTTTTTAAAAAGTCTATTTTTAAAGAAATAAAGTAATTTATTATTACGTAATTTTTAAAAAGAAGGGCCACTAAAATCTACCTCTTACCAATTGCGTGTGCAATGTATCAAAAGGTTCCATTATGTAGAATGTGCATACTTTCTTGATTCCATTTGTTAAATAAATGACATTTTAGAAAATGTCATTTTTAAAACCGGTGGGTGCTAAGATCTCCCTTTTACTAATTGTGTGTGCAACCTATAAAAATGTGTGATGAAGTATAATTTTCATACTTTGTTTATTCAACTTATTAGTTAAATGGTTTTATTTACAAACTTGTGTTTTTTAAGAATTAAAGTATTTGTTTTAGAAGTCACAATTTTTTAAAATGATGGGTACTAAACTATTCCTCTACCAATTGTGTGCGCACTGTATAAAAAGGTGTGATTGTGTATAAAATTGCATACTTTGTTTATTCGATTTATAAAGAAATTTAGTTTTTTAAAAAGATGTGTATTTTAAGAAATAAAATAATTGTTTTAGAAATCATGATTTTTAAAAGTGAGTGGTACTAAGATATTCCTTTTATGAATTTAATATGAAAACTATAAAAATATATGATCATGTAGAAAGTGGATACTTTGTTTATTCCATTTATTAAACAAATGAGTTTTTTAAAAAGTCTTGTTTTTAAGAAATAAACTAATTATTTTAGATGTTTCGATTTTTAAAAAAATAGGGTTACTAATATCTTCCTCTTACAAATTTTCCATGCAATGTATGAGAATGTGTGATTATGTATAGTTTGCATTCTTTGTTAATTTGATTGATTAAAGAAATGATATTTTTAAAAACTTTTGTTAAAAATCTTGTTTTTAACAAATAAAGTAATTTATTTAGAAGTCTTGCTTTTAAAAAATGAGTTGTAGTAAGTTTTTTTTCTTACCAATTGTGTGCGCAACCTATAAAAGGGTGTGATAATGTAGAATGCACAAACTTTGTTTATTTGATTAATTAAACAAATGGTGTTTTTAAAAAAAAGTCTTTTTTTTAGAAAATAATGTAATTCTTTTAGAAGTCAAGAGCTTTAAAAATGTGGGATACTAAAATATTCCTCTTACCAATTGTGTACACAATGGATAGAAAAGTGTGATTAAGTAGAATGTGTATACTCTGTTTATTTGATTTATTAAAGACATGTTGGTTTTTTATAAATTGTGTTTTTTAAGAAATATCTTTTTAGAAAACATGATTTTAAAAAACAGGGGTACTAAGATATTACTGACACCAATTGTCTACATAATGTTAAAAAGGTGCCATCATATAGAATGTGCATATTTTGATGATTCAAATTATTGAACAAATGAAATTTTTTAAAAGTCGTGTTTTTTATGAAATAAACTAAGTTTTTAGAAGATGAGATTTTTGAAAACAAGGGGTACTAATCTATTCCTGTTACCACTTGCATGTAGATCCTATAAAGAAGTGAGATCATGTAGTATCATCCTACTATGTTTATTCAATTTAGTAAACAAATTGCATTTTTTAAAAAGTCTTGCTTTTTTAAGAAATAAACTAATTTGTTTAGAAGTTGCGATTTTTAAAAACGATGGGTACTAAGCTATTCCTCTTAACAATAGCACGCACAATTCATAAAAGGTGGAATTATGTAAAATGTGCATACTTTTTTTTATTTGATTGGTTAAACAAATGCCTTTATTTAAGTCATGTTTTTTTAACAATTTTCATACTTCGTTTATTCAACTTATTAATTAAATGGTGTTATTTAAAAACTTGTGTTTTTTAACAATTAAAGTATTTATTTTAGAACTCATGATTTTTAAAAATGAGGGGTACTAAAATTTTCCTCATACCAATTGTGTGCACAATGTAAAAAATTGTGATTATGTATAACATTGCATACTTTGCTTATTCGATTTATAAAGAAATTGAGCTTTTAAAAAATATGCATCTTTTAAGAAATAAAGTAATTGTTTTAGAAATCACGATTTTTAAAAACAAGTGCTACTAAGATTTTACTCTTACCATTTGCATTCACAATTTATAATGAGTGATTATGTATAACACGCATAATTTTTTTTATTTGATTTATTAAAGACATGATGTTTTTTAAAACTCTTATTTTTTTTAGGAAATAAAGTAATTTATTTAGAAATCGTTCTTTTTAAAAATGAGTGGTAGTAAGTTATTCCTCCTCACAATTGAGTGCATAACCTATAAAAATGTATGATAATGTAGAATGCGCATACTTTGTTTATTTGATTTATTAAGTAGATGGTATTTTTTTAAAGCCTTGTTTTTAATGTTTTTAGAAGTCATGATTTTTAAATAGAAGGGGTACTAAGTTCTTCCTCTTACCATCTATGTGCACAATGTATAGAAACATGCAATGATGGAGAATGTGCATACTTTGTTTATTTCATTTATTAAAGAAATGCCACTTTTTTTAAATCTTGTTTTTTAAGAAATAAACTATTTTTTTAGAAGTTGTGATTTTTAAAAGAAGTGGTACTAAGCTATTCATTTTAAAAATTGTGTGCACAATGTATTGAAAGGTTTGATTATGTAGAAATTTGCATACTTTGTTAAGTTGATTTAGTAAACAAATGGAGTTTGATAAAAAATCGTGTTTTAAAAAATCATGTTTTTAGAAATAACGTAATTTTCCATAGAATACGTGATTTAAAAAAAATAGGGGTACTAATATGTTACTCATACCAAATATGAGCGCAATGTATACAAATGTGCGATCATGTAGAATTTGAATACTTTGTTTATTCATATTATTAAATAAATCACGTTTTTCACAAAGTCATGTTTTTAAAGAAATAAAATACTTTTTTTAGGTCGTTATTTTCAAAAAAAGGGTTACAAAGTTATTTCTCTTACCAATTGCATGCACAATGTATAAAAATGTGTGATAATGTAGAATTTCCATTCTTTGTGGATTATATTTATTAAATAAATGGTTCTTTTGAAAGACATGTATTTTAAGAGATAAAATAATTGTTTAAGAATTCCTAAATTTTAAAAATGAGGGTTACCAATCTATTCCTTTTATGAATTTCATCTGCAAACTATAAAAATATATGATCATGTAGAAATTGCATACTTTGTTTATTCCATTTATTAAGCAAATGATTTTTTAAAAAATTCTTCTCTTTGAAGAAATAAACCATTCTTTTTAGAAGTTGTGATTTTTAAAGGTTACTAATCTCTTCCTCTTACAAATTTTCCATGCAATGTATGAAAATATGTGATTATGTATAGTGTGCATACTTTGTTAATTCGATTGATTATGGAAATGACATTTTTGTAAAAGCTCTTGTTTTTTTAACAAATAAAGTAATTTATTTAGAAAAACTACTTTTTAAAAGCGAGTGGTATTCAGTTATTTCGCTTACCAATTGTGTGCACAACCTTTAAAAGGGTGTGATAAGGTAGAATGCACAAACTTTGTTTATTTGATTTATTAATGAAATGATGTTTTAAAAAAAGTCTTTTTATTTAGGAAATAAAGTAATTTTTTTAGAATTCAAGACTTCTAAAAACGTAGGGTACTAAACTCTTCCTCTCACCAATTGTGTGCACATGGATAGAAATGTGTGATTATGTAGAATGTGTATACTCAGTTTATTTGATTTATTAAAGAAATGTTGGTTTTTTTTCTAAATTATTTTTTTTAATAAATAATATAGTTTTTTTTAGAAAACATGATTTTAAAAAACAAGGGTACTAAAATATTCCTGACACCAATTGTGTGCACAATGTATAAAAAGGTGTGATCATGCAAAATGTGCATATTTTTTTATTCAAATTAATAAAGTAAGTTTTTTAGATGTTGAGATTTTTGAAAACTATGGGTACTAAGTTGTTTCTTTTAACAATAGCATGTGCAATGCATAAAAGTTGGAATTATTTAAAACGTGCATACTTTTTTTTATTTCATTGGTTAAACAAATGCCTTTTTTTCTAAGTCATGTTTTTTAAGAAAGAAAGGAAAAAATTCTTATGTCATGATTTTTAGAAACAAGGGGTACTAATCTTTTCCTCATACATTTTTTTAGTGCAATGTATAAAAGTGTTTAATTATGAAGAATGTGCATACTTTGTTGATTCAAATTATTAAACAAATGGTGTTTTTTAAAAAGTCTTGTTTTTAAGAAGCAAATGTTTTTTTAGAGAGTAAGATTTATAAAAACGAGGGGTAAAAATTTATTTCTCTTTCTAGTTGCATGCACAAACTATAAAATTGTGTGATAATGTATAAGGGGCATACTTTGTTGATTTGAATTATCAAACAAATGTCATTTTTTAAAAAGTCTTAATTTTTAAGAAATAAAGTAATTTCTTAGAATACATAATTTCTAAAAAGGAAGGACAATAAACTCTACCTCTTACCAATTGCATGTACAATGTATAAAAATATTTCATTATGTAGAATGCACATAGTTTCTTGATTCCATTTATTAAATAAATGACATTTTAGAAAAGGTCATTTTAAAAAATGAGGGGTACTAAGATCTTGCTCTTACCAACTGTGCACAATGTATAAAAGTGTGAGATTGTGTAGCATGTGCAAAATGTGTTTGTTCCATTTATTAAATATATAGCATTTTAAAAAATATCATGTTTTTTAAGAAATAAAGTAAATGATTTATAAGTCATTATTTTAAAAAATGAGGGATAGTAATATATTCCTCTTATTATTTGAATGCAAAATCTATAAAAAGGCATGATCATGTAGAATGTGAACAATTTGTTGATTCAATTTATTAAATAAATGGTGTTTTTTGAAAAAACAAATTATGAATGAAGTAATTTTTTTAGATGTTGTGATTTTTAAAATGACGGGTACTAAGATATTCCTTTTACCAATTGTGTGTGCAACCTATAAAAGTGTGTGATCAAGTATAATTTTCATACTTTGTTTATTCAACTGATTAGTTAAATTGTGTTATTTTAATTTTTTGGTTTTTTAAGAATTAAAGTATTTGTTTTAGAAGTTATGATTTAAACAAATGAGGTGTACTAAACTATTCCTCTTACTCATTGTGTGCGTAATTTATAAAAGCATGTGATTATATATAAAATTTCATACTTAGTTTATTCAATTTATAAATAGGTTGAGCTTTTTGGTAAATATTTCTTTTAAAAAATAAAGCAATTGTTTTAGAAATCACATTTTTTTTAAAATGAGTAGTACTAAGATCTTCCTCTTACCAATTGCATTCATAATGTATAAAAGGGTGTTATTACGTAGAATGTGCATACTTTTTTTATTTTATTTATTAAAGAAATGATGTTTTTTAAAAGTCTTGTTTTTTAAGAAATAAAGTAATTTATTTTCAAGTCGTTCTTTTTAAAAATTAGTGGTAGTAAGTTATTCATATTAACAATTGAGTGCACAACCTATAAAAAGGTGTGATCA
>LPNX010239309.1:62978-90355 GCA_001517045.1 Pseudotsuga menziesii | reverse complement strand
AAAATGTACTATAAAAATCAACCAATTACATTCTAGTAGATGACATCATCCCCCATGGTTGAGGTGGCATTGCATGAGTTAAGAATTCTTATTTGTCACATGTTCTATGGTGGATGAAAACCCATAGTTAACCAAGGTAGTGGTACAAGTACTTTTAAGTCATAAAGTGAAGTACTCACAATAAAAGTCATTTCACACTTTCTCATAAAATAATATTATTGTTATTTTCAAGTAAAGTACTCACAATTCACTTTCTCATAAAATAATATTATTGTCATTTTCAAGTAAAGTACTCATAATTCATAAAAATGTCTTTGCACATTCTTTTATAAAATAATATATTGTCATTTTCATGTTTTTTAATTTTAAATTATATATTCACTCAATTGTATTTAATATCTAATTTCAAACTAATATATATATATATATATATATATATATATTAAATCTTGTACTTTTAAAATAATTTAAATTCACGAATGATATTTATATGAAAAAAATATGTTAGTTATAGATATAAATTAAATTCATTTTTGTTTAATTTAATTTACAAGTTCAAGACAAATAAATGCTAAAGGACAATAAATTTTTGGGAATTTAGAATGAATCTTAGTCACATCATTGTAGAGTTATTTTATTAATTTTATTTATAGTTAATTTAGAAAAGTAACTCAACCATGGTTATTTATATTGTGCATAAAAAGTAGTGTAGGAGGTGAGTTGTCATATATACCTACCCCATAAAACCCCTAACTCATAATATTTTAATATATCTTATATTTTTGTAGTACATCTCTTAGGAGGCCCATTTTTTACCTCAAATTCTCTCTAATGAATGTAGAATGTGCATACTTTTCATATTTGATTTATTAACCAAATGGTGTTTTTTTAAGTCTTGTTTTTAATGTTTTTAGAAGTCATGATTCCTAAAAAGAAAGGGTACTAAGATATTCCTCTTATCATTTGTGTACGCAAATGTATATAGAAAGGTGTGATTATGGAGAAGTTTCATACTTTTTTTATTTGATTTATTAACGAAACACCACTTTTTAAAAATCATGTTTTTTAAGAAATAAAATAATTTTCTTACAAGTAGTGATTTTTAAAAGAAGTGGTACTAAGCTATTCATGTAAACAATTGTGTGCACAATTATTAAAAGGTTTTATTATGTAGAAATGTGCATACCTTTTTAAATTGATTTAATAAACAAATGGAGTTCTATAAAAAAATCATGTTTTTTTAGAAATAGCATAATTTTCCATAGAATACGTAATTTAAAAAAATAGGGGTGCTAATATGTTACTCATACCAATTGTGAGCACAAAGTATAAAAGGTGCGATCATGTAGAATTTCCATACTTTGTTGATTTCGATTATTAAACAAACGACATTTTTTTCAAAAAGTCATATTTTTAAATTAATAAAATTCCTTTTTAAGTCATGATTTTTAAAAACTATGGGTATTAGGTTATTCCTCTTACAAAACATATGTGGAATCTATAAAAGTATGTGTTTATGTAGAATGTGCAAAATTTGTTTATTTGATTTATTAAAGAAATGGCATTTTTTTTAAAAGTATTGTTTTTAAGAAATAAAGTGGTTTCTTTAGAATTCATAATTTTTTAAAACAAGGGCCATTAAGCTCTTCCTCTTTCCAATTGCATGAACAATATATAAAAGGGTGCCATTATATAGAATCCACACTCTTTGTTGATTCTATTTATTAAGTAAATGGCATTTTTTTAAATTCTTGTTTTTTAAGAAATAAAGTATTTTTTTATAGGGCATGTTTTTTTAAAACAAGGGTTCCAAAGTTATTCCTCTACCAATTGCATGCACAATGTATAAAAAGGTGCTATCATGTATAATTTCCATACTTTTTAGATTAGATTTGTTAAATAAATGATGTTTTTGAAAGTCATGTCTTTTAAGAGATAAAATAATTTTTTTAGAAGTCGTAAATTTTAAAAATGAGGGTTACCAATCTATTCCTTTTATGAATTTAATCTGCAAACTATAAAAATCTATGATCATGTAGAAAGTTCATACTTTGTTTATTCCATTTGTTAAATAAAAGAAAATTTTAAAAAGTCTTGTTTTTTAAGAAAAAAACTATGTTTTTTAGAAGTTGTGAATTTTAAAAATCACGGGTACTAATCTCTTCCTCTTACAAATTTTCCATGCAATATATGAAAATTTGTGATTATGTAGAGTGTGCATACTTTGTTTATTCGATTGATTAAAGAAATGAAATTTTTTATTTATAAGTTCTACTTTTTAAAAATGAGTTATAGTAAGTTATTTTGCTTGCGTGTTGTCTGCATAACATATAAAAGGGTGTGATAATGTCGAATGCACAAACTTTGTTTATTTGATTTATTAAACAAATGGTGTTTTTTTAAAAAGTATTGTTTTTTAGGAAATAAAGTAATCTTTTTAGAAGTCAAGACTTTTAAAAAAGTGGGTTACTAAACTCTCTTTCTTACCAATTGTGTGCACAATGGATAGAAATGTGTGATAATGTAGAATATGTATACTCTATTTATTTGATTTATTAAAGAAATGTTGGTTTTGTTAAATTGTTTTTTTTTTTCAGAAATAATATTTTCATAGAAAACATGATTTTATAGAAAGGGGTATTCAGATATTCTTGACACCAATTGTGTGGAAAATTTTTAAGGTGTGATCATGCAGAATATGCATATTTTTTTATTCAAATAATTAAAAAAAATAAAAAAATTTTAAAAGTCATGTTTTTAAAAAATAAAGTAAGTATTTTAGATGTTGAGATTTTTGAAAATAAGGGGTACTGATCTATTCCTCTTACCTATTATGTGTACAACCTATAAAAAGTGTGATAATGTAGAATTGACTACTTTGTTTATTTGATTTAGTACACAAATGGCATTTTTTTAAAATAAACTAATTTGTTTAGAAGTTGCGATTTTTTAAAATGATGGGTATTATGTTCTTCCTATCAACAATAGCATACATAATGCATAAATGGTGGAATTATGTAAAATGTGCATACCTTTTTTATTCGATTGGTTAAACAAATGTATTTTTTTAAGTCATATTTTTTAACAAACAAAGGAAAAAATACTTAAGTCATGATTTTTAGAAACAATGGGTACTAAACTCTTCCTTACACAAAATGTTTATGGAATGTATAAAAGCATTTGATTATGAAGAATGTGCATACTTTGTTGACTCGAATTATTAAACAAATGGTGTTTTTAAAAAGTATTGTTTTAAGAAGTAAACACTTGTTTTAGAGACAACAATTTATAAAAATAAGGGGTGCAAAGCTATTCCTCTTGCCAGTTGCATGCACAACCTATAAAAGTGTGTGATCATGTATATAGTGCATACTGTGTTGATTTTAATTATTAAACAAATGATGATTTTTTAAAAGTCTTATTTTTTAAGAAATAAAGTAATTTCTTAGAATACATTATTTTTTAAAAGAAGGGACACTAAACTCTACATCTTACCCATTGCATATGCAACGTCTAAAAATGTTCCATTATGTAGAATGTGCATACCTTCTTGATTCCATTTATTAAATAAATGACATTTTAGAAAATGTCATTTTTAAAAATGATAAGATCTCCATCCTACAAATTGTGTGCTACAATGTATAAAAAGGTGAGTTTGTGTATCATGTGCAAAATTAGTTTATTTCATTTATTAAATGAATAACATTTTTAAAAAAATCATTTATTTTAAGAAATAAAGTAATTGTTTTATAAGCCATGATTTTAAAAAATGAGCGATACTAATATATTCCTCTTATTAATTGCATGCATAATGAATAAAAATGCACGATCACGTAGAATGCGAATAATTTGTTGATTTAATTTATTAAATAAATGGTGTTTTTAAAAAAAAATGTTTTTTTTTAATGAATTAAGTATTTTTTTTAGATGTTGTCATTTTTTTAAATGACGGGTACTAAGCTATTCCTTTTACCAATTGTGTGTGCGACCTATAAAAATGTGTGATTAAGTATGATTTCCATACTTTGTTTATTCAACTTATTAGTTAAATGGTGTTATTTAAACACTTGTGTTAATTAAGAATTAAAGTATTTGTTTTAGAAGTCATTATTTTAAAAAATGGGGTGTACTAAACTATTCCTCTTACCAATTGTGTGCACAATGTATAAAAGGGTGTGATTATGTATAGAATTGCATACTTTATTTATTCAATTTATAAAGAAATTGAGTTTTTAAATAAGATGTGTTTTTAAGAAATAAAGTAATTGTTTTAGGAATCACGATTTTTAAAAGTGAGTGGTACTAAGGTATTCCTCTTTTCAGTTTCGTTCACAATGTATAAAAAGGTGTGATTATTTAGATTGTGCATAAATTTTTTATTTGATTTATTAAATAAATGATGTTTTTTTAAAAGTATTGTTTTTTAAGAAGTAAACTAATTTATTTAGAAGTCATTCTTTCTAAAAATGAGTAGTAGTAAGTTATTTCTCCTAACAATTGAGTGCACAACCTATCAAAAGGTGCGATAATGTAGAATGTGCATACTTTGCTTAATTTTGTTTTAACATGAACGGGTAAATTTTATTAAAAAAAAGAAGAATTGTGGGTCATTTGGCCATAGCCAATCAACCTATTTACAATTTCTGGGAAGGCCTTGAAATGAAAAATATTTACAAAAAGGGAGAGAATCTCCCAATTGAACAATATTCAGCTGTTTTAGAATTATGGGAGAGGGTGGAAATAACTGTCTTCCCCATTGATACATACTTTGCTTATTTGATTTATTAACCAAATGGTGTTTTTTTTAAGTCTCATTTTTAGTGTTCTTAGAAGTCATAATATTTAAAAAGAAGGGGTACTAAGCTCTTCCTCTTACCATCTGTGTGCGAAAATGTATAGAGAGGTGCTATTATGGAGAATGTGCATACTTTGTTTATTTGATTAATTAAGAAAGGGGTACTAAGCTCTTCCTCTTACCATATGTGTGAGAAAATGTATAGAAAGGTGCTATAATGTGCATACTTTGTTTATTTGATTTATTAATGAAACACCACATTTTTAAAATCATGTATTTTAAGAAATAAAGTAATTTTCTTAGAAGTCATGAATTTTAAAAGAAGTTGTACTAAGTTATTCATGTTAACAATTGTGTGCACAATGTATCAAAAAGTGGTACTAAGCTATTCAGGTACCGATTTACATAATTCAACTTATCTAGGTGATATATAGCTTAGGATTTCACCTAGATCAATTAAAATAGAGATAGGTTGATTTTTTATCATACCTTCAATTTCGACCATAGAAGTCTAGTGGTTTGATTGCTGGTTTTCGAGTGCAACGCAGATTCTGGGCATTCTCCTTGCCATGTCCCCAAATGTGATTGCTTCTTAGATAGAATGAACACTAAAATTAGTTTTCCTTACTGGACAATATTTAAATCAGTGTGGCCCTCCACCCTCCTAACATTTTAAGGGCTCTTTTTGTGCTGGATATTATTAAAGATAGTTGAATATTCTTTTACTGTAAAATTTTGGGGTATAAATCCTTTGTAGTTATTACCCTTATATCCCCTATAGTTATTTCCTGTGTTTTTATGGAACTTATTCTACTTCTGTTGGGATCAAAATTATTTGGCCTTTTATTAAATTCCAAGATGGTACACTTTCCCTTTTATTCTTGTTTTGGTCATATCATAAGTTTTCCTTCCTCATCGCTTCCTCTAGCGTCTTCGGATTGTCATATTCAATCCGTTCTTTGAACATGATGGGAAAACAACTAAGGAACCACTATATTATAGGTTTCTCATCAACTATATAAGGAACATAACGAAGCACACTTAAAAACTTACTGCATAGTTCTTTCATCATCATGGCTCCTAGCTTTAGTTCATAAAATTCTTTTTCCTTTTCTTCATAATATTGTTCTGATAAGTACTTTCTTTTAAAGAGTTTTTTAAATGTTTTCCAAGTTACATATCTCTCTTTTATCCCTTTAACCTTTTTATTTCTTGCCATCATATATCTACTTTTCCAGTTAGATTATAGATGGTCATTTTAGCCTTTAATTCATCAGAGTAGTTGTATATCTGAACATAATTTTTTATTCTAGACAACAAGGATTCTACCTCTTTGCCCTTCTCAATTTCCCCATTAAACATGGGTGGTTTAATTTTATTAAACTCCCCAGAGATTTCCTCATGGGTCTATATTTCCTTTTCTTTTTATTATCGTCACTGCTTTATCTTGACTCGTGTTGTTTTCTGCGATGTCTAACTGACTCTTCACTTGAAGTGTCAGATTTATGGCTGGAAAATTCCATCTTTCTACCCTTACATTTGTAGGGTTCAACTTTTGGAATTTATTGTTTAGATTCCTTACTATTCTTTTCTTTTTAATCGTTATCGATCTTAGCTAACAGAAAAGAATTTAGTTCTTCCCAATCCTTTAGAATTCACTCGTTATCTTATTTAACTTTTCTTAATTCAGACCTTAATTATTTGAAAGTTCGTTTGAGTTCAGATTTATTATATCGAATGTCATTTATGTCTACCCAAATTTCTACATCCCATAAGTTACCGTCTTCATTATCTAAAGGATTTTCTGGGTTGCGTTCCTCTTCTGTAGACGTCTCCGCATCTGCCATGTTTCCTGCAAAATATAGTTGTGCTTCTCTTTGTTGTTTGTAAGATAATTTAACTAAAAATAAAATAAAAGTTAGTTTTCTATTTTCTGTAGTAGTTCTAGTGTTGAGCCGATTCAGGAATAGTGTTGTAATCATGCTCTGATACCATTATGTAAGACACCTAAAATCGTATATATATATATATATATATACATGTATTACTTTTACAGTTATTTAGCAGAATCCTATGTTTTATTGCTGCTGGTTTTAAAACCTTTCAACCATGTTCACGCAAGTGATGCACTTTATTTACCCATTCTTTATTTATTTATCTTATACTTTCAAGGCTTGGGCCTTAATATAGTTTACACTATGTATGTAAAGACCTTCCCCTAAGAATGAGAGGCTTAGGGTTTGTAAGTGTATGGCTCTCCATACATCGACCTATTAATACGAATAAAAAAACAAGGGTCTACCTACTTCTAAAAAGGCATGGAACCACATGTTTTGGCGTTAATGTAATTCTTTATGATCCTACATGTGTTGGTTTTGATGCATATCTTTAAAGTTCTTTATGCACTTCAATAAATAGTATTTCATGTGATCTTAGCCATAACGTATAATGCATAACCTATACTATTCATGCAATATGGTTTTAACGTCAATATATTGTTTTAAGGCTTTATTTCTAGTTCTATGATATGATTAAAACCTTCGTGCAATAATTTAGCCTAATATAGCTCTCAGTTATAAGTTATATTTTACCATGTTATAAAATATTATGGGAGAGGTTTAGCCATAATCCATCATGTCATTAAGTCCATTAATCAACTCCACGAATGTTCTAGCAAGTGTATATGATTCATGAAGTGGTTTCGATGCAAGGTTTGACTTGACATGTTATAATGTTTGGTATAATTTATAATATGGTGATTTAAGGTATAGGGTAAGTGGTTGGAAATTAAATGTACTCCATGGTTGGATTTGCAATGATTTCACTTGTAATGAATATGGCCATGCAATTAAATGGTACCTCATGTTGAAATTTAAACATGTCATATCTGTGAGTTGGAAGCACAGATAGGACTACAAGGTAGTACGAGAATTAATCCCTTCCCCACACCTGGATGGTGAGATCGTTAAAGTTCGATAGGGTTTTTGAAAAGAGTCATTACTATGTCCTTAGCCCTCATTTGGTTATGTTTGTTAGTCAGAGGTTTGTTGAGGCCGAGCTCTGGTCTACTCCATTTAAAGGCATTGTTTGCTTTGTTCTTACTACATCAATGGTCATTTTTTGAGGTAACTGTTTTGAATATTTCCTTTGATGACTTTCTCTCACTGCCAAAGCTTCGACGAGCCTACTAATGCTTCCGTCCATGAGGCTAGTCTATTTCCACAAGTGAGTTAAGCTTGTCATTTTGTAATTTATCAAATTATTTATAGTAGTTTGTATTTTATTCTATACTAAATGTTTCTTTTTGGTGGTTGCAGGCTACAGAGGGATAAGGGTGCTCGAAGGAGCTAACCCCTATCCCTCATTTCCATGTGCCAAGGTAAGGTTTTCAAACTTTGATGATTTATTACTAGTTTTATTTATTTTAAAATATTAATGGGAAGTGATGATCACTTATTGCAAATGGAAACATTGCAGGTTCACCTCCTCTGAGGCCCACATTTCCAAACACCTAGGTACTCCCTTTTCTATCTTAAACAAATTTCCCTTTCTTAGCTTTTACACAGGTTTAACATACAATGAATACCCTCGGCAAATAAAATGGTTGCAGGTGGATCCGAAGAGGGCATGGAAATAAGGGTGAAGGATACTATTGAAAAATATAAGTTTCTTTCAAAACAAAAAGTCATGATAGGAACACTTAGGGTTTAACCAGTATTTTAGAGGATTTATGGCCACTTTACCTCTGTTATTCATTGTAGATGTAATTATTGTTTTTAGTTTTATTTTTCCTGTGTAAACTATTGAATAAGAAACAAAGGGACCTGACCCTTGAGCTGGTGCAATTTTTTTTAAGGGTTTATGCCTATGTAATATATATTTTGATCTACTGCGGCCATCATCGATGGTCTTACAACTGTATCAGATATTGGTTAATAAAACAATTGTTGTTTCATTTGATACTTTCGTTGTGATGTTTTTTGTCCATAACTTGAATGCAACGTGTATACGATTTAATGGTGGCCATGGAATGGGATTACAACCATTATGTTTACACTAATAATGCTTGAATATTTTGTTATACCTCGTAGGTTCCGTGACTATTTATGTAATGTCCCCAAAAATTGAAAATAATTTTTTTTATAGGCTAGTAAAAACTACCTAAACGTAACATTATTAAACTTTGTGGAATGTGACGTACACTAGTTGTACCACTATTGGGTCATAAGATGTTCTTACATTCTATCATCATTGTTTCAGTTATACTTATTGCTGTATTTAATTGTGATGTCGTAATGTTGATTACTACTTGATTCTTATAGTTATACATTGTCGTATATGTGTCGTTACTTGATTATATGCTTTGTTCATTCTGCATAATCTTACTTGTTATTTATATGATTCTAAATTAACTTTGTTTGTGGAAACAAAGTGGGAAAAGTGGTGGGACTTGTTCTCCCATGATTGTCTGAGAGGTAAAGTGTTCACTTGACTGGCAGGCTTACTTAGTTCTTTGAACTAAGGCACCTCTTTTATTTCATATGCCTATCATACTTTGCGATAGGAGTTCCTTCTAAAGAGTGTTGAAGGTGTTGTCATTAATGCACCGACTATTCATTACTATGCTTCATTATAGACCCAGAATGCTTTCAAGGTAATTACGACCTTCACTAATTATTTAACCTAGATGAGTTATCTATATGCTACTTATAATTCATTAGATATTTACGTTCCATCTTTTATATCCTAGTATATTTACATTCGATGTTTATTTTATTAAAACATTAACATAACCTTTGTTTCTATGTGCAGGTTATAAACTTCGCTTAAAAACAGACCTTTGACTTTTATAAAGGTTAATTATTACCATGGCATATTTCATATACTATGGTTCTTAAGCTTGAAGCTTAGGGCTCATGTAAAATATTAAGACTAAAGCCTAAAGTCTAAACAATACATATCCTACGTTTTACTTGGAACATGGTGTAAAGGCTCGGGTTGGCGCACATATTACCTAGCCTAACATTACACCATCCATTACCTTGTAATATGCCCTACGATTATACATTGGGGTGGTGAGTTATCATATGGTTGAACCATATAAGAAATGGGGTTTAAGGTATCGCATGGAATGGAGACTGATTATTAATGAAGTGTTTGCAAACTATAGGAATGTGGGTTTCAGTTGGATAGTGGACACGAGACTGGCACCATTAATGCTCCTTGGGGATTGTGGCAGACACAACATAGGGTTTGGCTCATATGATGGCTTGTCATTTCTCTTGTTTGTTGGTTGTTTGTTGGTTGTCATTTCATGATAGCATCTTATATTATTTTCGTGTCTCCACGGTTCCTACTCCTCATCCATATTTTGCTTGGGTGTTTATAGGTGACAGGGTCGGCGAAGATTGTAATGTCCCCCAAAGTATAAACTTTGATTTTTAAGATATACTTATGATCTGTTATTGTTTAATAATTTGATGTTAAAAAAAAATCCTAATTGAGGAGGATTATGTAACGATTATAACAATTATTGAAAATAAAATTATTAAGGAGGAAAGTGGAAACATCCATGTTAAATGAGGAAATAGGCATGCAACAGAACGGGAAATGCCAGGGCTAACCGCAGGAAAACTATCATAGGTGACAAGAGTGCCTTGATGACACTCAGTATTCCCTGGAAAAATCAGGGTTTCCAATTAACTCCATTAATTCCGTGAGGAATGAGCTGGATGGAGGAAAAAGACCTAGGAAAAAAGATGGGGATAAAAGAAGGCATATGGGGGAGGCAGGACGCCGTTGAGTATGCTGAACACTTAATCTTTTGCTGCGCAAGCACTTGGTGTGTTAGGCAAAACTGTGTGATTCAAACTTGAAGGAGAAAGCTGTGGTTAGCCATCCCTTCTGTTGGCGTGTCATGTTTGGCTCGAGGGTGACTTGAAAAGCGGGAAGCTGAATCCTAGTCTACCGTTGGGAGGAATGTGGCTATTTCCACATTATCCGGACTACAAAATTTACAGGTTCTTTTGTATTTTAAGAGCTTTATGATTCTGAATGTTGTTTCCTACATGTTGAATTAAAAAAAAAATGTAGGAACTTCAATTAATTTTGTTTTAATAAATACAGTTACCTTATCTACAGACTTCTGATTCCATGAGAAACGAACCATTATGGAGTTGTAGAGTTCTTTCTTTATTATGACTATATGCGGTTATGGCTGGAACGGTACTAACCCCTTTTCCGATTTGATCAATTTGTTATGTTGATTTGGTCATGCGCCTATTATATGCACTCTTATACCCTCGTACTCTAAATGTTGCTTTTTAATTTAAATATGGTGGTAGGGAAAATTTTAAAAATGCTCCCTATGCCCCGACCTTGATGCCATATTTTCCTTTGAGTTGTGAATAGAAAACGGTGTTTTCCCTCATTCTGTAAACTTTCTGTGTCTGTAATGGGGTTTAGATTACTACTTGTGGAATTCAGAAATACTAGATCTACCTCTGAGAAGCACATATGTTATCCCACAACTAACCGACTAGGACTTTTCAAACTAGCGAAAGGGGGTATTTATAAAGAAAATTACTTAAGCGATAGATAAGAACATTGTAAAACATAGAGGTCATCTCCACTTTTGGCGTTTTACAACAAATGCTGGTCAAAAGGCTGGGAAGCCTGTCTGTTACCTTATGGAAAATATTGTTGTTAAAAACAATGAAAATCTTGTTCATTCTTTTTAATAGAAAAGTTGTTATCGTTGACTCTCCATAAAAAGCTTTTTCTACGATTAGATTTCAGCTTGCAATACAGTTCAAGTATCGATTAAAACCGTACAGTTTTTTGTTTAGGAGAATGATGTTTGACTTAAACCCTAGGCTTCTATTTTCTTCTCATTTAGCTGTCTTAGACTCAGAATTTCAAAATACTTTTTACAGCATAAAGATAAAATATTGTTTTAGATAGGGCACGAGTCGCCCTAGCGAAATTCCTACAACATGGTATTAAAATTTTTAAAAAGGCACGAATCCATTACAGTGGAATAATAAAAACAACACTAAATAAAAGTCGCTACTGATAGGAGCACGAAACGTCGCAGTAGAGAATGAACAGCAGTAAATAAAAGAGCCAGATTCTGATAGAGCCAAATCCTTACAACCTACAATAGTTTAATATAATCCCTATGATAGCAGGATAGCTCCACAGTTGGGAGGAAAACCCCGTTTTTTTATTAGCAAGGAAAAAGGAAAATGTGGGTTTTAATTATAAAAATGTTTGGTTTAGTTCCTCCTCTGTACAGAGGTAATTTACGGTCAGTCAAAGATGACCTTCAAGATTTAAAACTTCCCGTGTTTCTTTTTAGAGGAACCTTTCAGTTACAAACCTTTATTTACCGGCAGTGCTGCCAAAGGTCCAGTGAGGACGGCTCCTCCTCAACCCCTTCTTTTTGAACGTCGAGTCTTAAAAAACTAAGAAGAACAGCTTAGAGTTGATTAGATACTTCTTACCAAATGGCACTAGAATGAACCTCGAAACCTGACATGATCTCCCCATCCTGCAAAAAGAGTGAACGAGGCGTTAAACCACTTCGATAGCAGTATGTGTACATTTATGAAGAAAAACACAGTGTTTCCAAATTTTGAAAGGGGAGCTTAACTCGTCATCCTAATGCTAGAAATTGTTTTCCTTCATTTAGCAGGAACCCTGTTCATGGGTGTTATGTAACAGTGTGAAAACAACGGCCTTCTAACACCAAAAAGGAAGGGCAGTCTGTATTATCTCGGCATGATAGAGTTTAGACCAGAAGCATTGCAGCCCGGATCAAAAGGTGGGCTGCGAGTCTTCAGCGCAGAGATTAAATTGTAAATCACCCAAGAACAAGTGATTTTCCTGAGACTTCTACCTCCATATGAAATCCAGGCTTTTAATAAAACCTGATCCCCGATCTTTTCCAAATCCTGTTTTTAATTTAAGTACCAATACCTTGGGATAGGTGAGCCAATCCCTTGCCGGACAACGCAATCTTTGTTTTCAGCAAGGTACGGTGAGTAATTGCAGAACCATTTAAAAACCCGTGCTTGCCCAATGCAGTGACTTTCAACAAGCCCAGCGTTCCAAGTAAAGCATGGGCATTTAAATCTGTCATGAGTGGGCGTACAAAGCTCTGGGACCATAACTCATCTTCATAAGCCACGCCACTCGTCAACACCCATGGGAGAAACCATTGACATGGGAGCCGGCAAGATGTAGAAAGACTAGTTAAACTTTTTATCTGCTGTCAAAATCCTTATGATAAGCGACCTTAACTCTGATAGGTTGATAACATTTTTTCTAGTAAACTGAAATTATATTTTGATTTTCATAAAAGAATGGTAAGGTGTATAATGACCCTATCTTAAGTGTGTAAAGATTGGTCCTTCATTTGAACCTCAAAGCATTTAAAGTCCTGCATATAATTGGTAGTATCGACGTTCTTTTGAACCATAACCTGGGTAATGAATTTCGTATGGCCTGTAAAGTTTGACTTGTATATGAACCATTAGGTGTATTCAGAATTTTTTTCCATATGATTTGTATAATGTATACAAGGACCCTCGTAGCAACCGTGAAGTGTTTTCAACGTACACATAAGCTTTAAAGTGCACACATTGGCCTTTCATATAAATTATAACACGTATGATGACTTTATGCATAATGTGAAAAGTAAGATGACTATAAATCCACATAATGCAAAGGTAATGGATGTGAAGTGGAAAAATAATAATATAAATTTATATAAACTATAAAGTGCACATGTTGGCCTTTTATATAAATTATATCACGTATGATTACTTTATGCATAATGTGAAATGTAAGATGACTATAAACACATAATGCAAAGGTAAAGTGGAAGAATGATATTATAAATTTATATAAACTATAAAGTGTACATGTTGGCTTCTTATATAAACTATAAAGCATATGATGACTTATGCATAATGTTAAATGTAAGATGACTATAAACACATAATGCAAAGGTAAAGGATGTGAAGTGGAAAAATGATATATAAATTTATATATAAAACTACTCCCCTGTTAGGGACCCTTGTGCATGGGGACTTTGGGAAAATTGGAGGTATGAAGCTGTTTTCTTAAGATCATTTACTTAGGAGTATTACCTTGGTGACATACTCATAGTGGAGCTTTACTGAACACAGACAAGTGTATCAAATATGAAGAGGAAGGTATTCCTTACCAAGGCGTTGTAGGAGGAAACCTTTTTCTTACAGGTACTTTTGAGAGTCCATGAGCCAACAAGTTTGGCGGTAGTCCTTTTGGTTGAAATACGCATCTGTCAAAAGAGGAAGACATTAGCCATGGCTAAGTAAGGAGTATCTTCATAACTCTATGCATTTCCTTGTTGTATAAAGACTCTCTCTCCCTCACCCTTCATGACTAACTTGAACTTTCAAACCATCCAGAGAAGAAGCACAAAACCAGAAACAAACTTATGTGCTTGAAGATTTTTGTTATAGTGGTTTTACGTGAAAGAAACTTAAGGTACATAGGAATTTTTTTTTTTTTAGGTACACTACATATGGTATCAGAGCACAAGTTCAACCCTATAGCCTAGTGGGAACATCTCATTTTATTTGTTTAATTCTTGTCCTAACAAACATTCTGACAAACTGCTGGATTGCTGTGTTGTGTATACTGGCAATTTCTGTTTTTATAGGACATATCATGGCGTCCCAAAATGAAAATGAAAACCAGCCTGAAAACCACGAACAAGTGCCACTAACTACCCAACAAGAAATGGAACATTCTGAGGCAAGTCAGGTGCTCGAAACTATGCGACATCTGATCGTCGAGATACAGAGCTATAAAGCAGATAATGAACAGCTCAGAAAGGCTCAGGAAAAGTAGCAGAAAATCAATGAAATTTTGCTGCAGAGTCTGCATGAGAAAAATAATGGCAAGGAACCTCGAATTGAAACCAGGAAAGGCCCAGATAGGGAAGAGAGCGTAGAGAAAAAGGGCAGTTCTTCTAATGAAACCCAAAATTCAGAGAACCAAGTCAAGACAGGTGGAAAGAGAAAGGTCGACCATTTGGAAGGCGAGTTCAAAAATATTAAACCCACTAACTTTGACGGCGAATCTAAGACTGGGGAGGAAGCAAAGGCATGGTTGCTGGACATCAAGAAATACTTTCAGATTTACAATTATTTTAGTAACATGAAAGTTCGAATGGGAGTTTACAACCTGAAAGGTAAGGCTAGCATCTGGTGGCAAGACCTCAAGATTTTGCATGGACATAAGGAAAATAATCTAGAATGGGTTGAATTCAAGAGACTGTTCAAGAAACAATATCTATATGAGAGTTACTATGAGAGGAAGACCAAGGAATCCTATGAACTAAGGCTTGGCCAAATGACCATGGAAGATCTCATCAATAAGTTCTTGGATTTGCTGCGGTTCGTGCCCTACATCAAGGAAGAAAAGGTAAAGGTGCAAAGGTTCCTAAGCTGTTTACCGCATGCATACAAATATCGAATCAAGTTTGACAACCCAAAATCCTTGGATGAAGTACTGAGCAAAGCTAGGTTGTGTTATGAACAGTATAAACAGCGGAGTGACCCCACCAAAACTTGGAAGGACCGGAAGCAAGAGAATTTCAACCAGCGGAAAAAGTTCTTCAAACCACCACCCTTTAGAAATATGCCAAGGAATCCCCAAGGGAATTCCTACAAACGAAATGAACAGCCACCCTCAAAAGGTGTGAAACAGACACATTTTGGGAAAAAGGGGGCTGAAGTGGCCCCTAAAGAGCCTCTGAAATGATGGGAGTGTGAAGAACCCCACTTACGCAGAAATTGTCCCCGTTACAATGGGGCAAGCAAGATGTTGCACAATCTTCAAGAGGCATCTACTGTTGGGGAAATTGGCAAGAACTATCACAAGATTCATGCAGCCCTAGAGGATCAACAAGCAGACCACCAGTCTGCTATAGTAGAGATCGAATGTATTATCTCTAATCATGCCCTTGCTATTCTGATAGATATGGGTGCTACTTTAAGTTATATTACCCCGAAGATGATGGAGCTCTGTACACTCACCAAGGTGAGGCATGCAAAGACATGGTTGGTTCAAATAGCCACGGGGGTAAAAAGGAAGGTAACTGATTATATTGCTGACTGTGAAGTTGAATTGCAGGGACATAAAACTAGAATCAATTTAAACATCTTACCCTTAGGATCTTATGACATGATAATAGGCATGGATTGGCTGGAAAGAAATAGAGTAATATTGAACTGCTCATCCAAGAATTTTACCTACATTGCAGAAGACCAGATCCTTCGTACAATAAAAGGCATACCTAAACCAGTCTCGGTAAGACAATTATTGCTATGTAGCTGAAGAAATGTTTTAGAAAAGGCTGCAACCTTTACGCAGTTAGTGTTGCTGACCTACTTCTCAATTAAAACCTGACATCCTTGAAACAACACCCTATCCTAGATGAGTTTTCTTATGTATTTCCAGAGGAAATACCTGGGTTACCCCCTCAACGAGAAATTGTCTTCTCCATTGAGCTTCTACTCGGGTCTGCACTCATGTCAAAAGTACCTTAGAGGATGAGTGTTCCCGAACTGACTGAACTAAAAATTCAGTTACAAGAACTGTTGGATAAGGGGTATATACGGCCTAGTGTGTCCCCGTGGGGCGCACCAGTCTTGTTTGTTAAGAAAAAGGATGGAACCTTAAGACTCTATATTGACTACCGACAGTTAAACAAAGTCACCATAAAGAATAAGTATCCTCTACCCAGAATAAATGATCTATTTGATAAAGTAGGGGAGGCAAGATTTTTCTCCAAGCTGGACTTACGATCTGGCTACCACCAGATTCAAATAAAAAGGGAGGACATACATAAGACTGCATTCAGCACCCGTTATGGACATTACGAATTTGTGGTGATCCCCTTTGGTTTAACAAATGCCCCTGCCACATTCATGTGCCTCATGAATGGCATTTTTAACAAATATTTAGATCAATTCGTACTGATATTCATTGACGATATCTTGATATATTCAAAAACAAAAGAAGAGCATCAACAACACCTGCGGGTAGTACTGCAAACCTTAAGGGAGCACCAACTTTATGCCAATTTGGAAAAATGTGAGTTTTTCAAAACTGAAATCCAGTACTTGGGTCATGTCATATCCAAGGATGGAATTACTGTAGACCGAAAAAAAATCAAAGCTATATCCGATTGGCCGATACCCAGAGATGTGACCGACATCCGGTCATTTATGGGACTTATGGGCTATTGTAGGAGATTTATAAAAGATTTCTCAAGAATTGCTTACCCCATTACCTCCCTATAGAAAAAGGGGATAAAATTCATTTGGTCATCAGAGTGCCAAGAAATATTTGACAAACTTAAGGAATTGATAACGTAAGCCCCGGTTCAAAAAGTAGCAGACCCCCTTAAATACTACATGGTTTGTACCGATGCCAGCCAAGAAGGAGTAGGAGGGGTTTTGTCCCAAGAAGGACATGTAGTTTGTTATTAATCATGTAAGTTAAAGGATCATGAACGTAACTATGTGGTTCATGACTTAGAATTAAAAGCTGTGGTGCACGCTCTAAAGATGTGGTGACACTACTTGCTGGGGAAGAAATTACTGATGCTGACTGATAACACCTGTGTGAAAAATCTATTCACACAGTCGGGACTTAATGCCTGACAAGCAAGGTGGATGGCCTTCCTCAACGAGTTCGATTTCGAGGTAAGGCACATAAAGGGTAAGGAAAACAAGGTCACAGATGCTCTAAGTCGAAGAATACATGGGATCAGTGAGGTAATCCTGAGTCAACCCAAGAGTGACCTCTTGGACAAAGTAAAGGCAGCAAGTACTCAGGATGCTGATTATTCAAAACTACTTAATGAAATATAGAATACCAAGGTAAACTTAAATGGGGCATCCTTTAAAATTGATCAAAAGGGCCTTATTTGGTTTAAAGATAGGTTGTACATGCCAAAAAATCCAGATATTAAGCTGTTTATTTTAAATGAAATGCACAAACCCCCATATGTAGGTCATCCCGGTTACCGAAAGATGATAACGGCTCTAAGAAAACAGTTCTTTTGGCCAGGTTTAAAATCTGATTTAGTGGATTACCTATCTAAATGTCTAGAGTGCTAGCAAATTAAAGTAGAGCATGGACATCCAGCGGGTTTATTACAACCTTTACTAGTGCCTAAATGAAAATGGGAGATAGTATCCTTAGATTTTATTACAGGTTTACCTATAACACAGAAACAACATGATTCCATCATGGTAGTTGTTGACAAGTTAAGCAAGTAAGCACATTTCATTCCAGTGAAATCGACACATAAGGCAACAGATATTACAGAAATATTTTTAAAAGAGATATTTCGATTGCACTGTGTGCCAAAAGTTGTGGTATCAGATAGGGATGTGAAATTTACATCCAATTTCTGGAAATCATTATTTGTAGGATTAGAGACCCGGATCAATTTTAGCACCAGCTACCATCCTGAAATAGATGGGCAGACAGAACACACCAACCAGACCATTGAAAACATGCTAACAATGTATGTTATGAAAAGACCCACTAAGTGGGAGGACTATCTACATCTGGTGGAGTTCGCTTATAACAATGGCTACCAAACCTCAGCTAAAATGAGTCCATTTGAAATATTATATGGAAATAAATGCAATACCCCTGTCAGTTGGGATAATCCAGTGGACCATGCGCTCATTGGACTAGAACTACTACAAGAGATGGAGCGAATGGTTTGTGAAGTACAGAAAAGTTTGAAGGCAGCTCAAGATCAACAAAAGAGCTATGCAGACTCAAAGATAGAACATAAGGGGTTTTGTATTGGCGACCACGTGTACCTACGAGTCAAGCCTAAGAGGAGTTCCCTCAAGCTAGGGAGCTGCAAGAAACTAGCTCCAAGATTCTGTGGACCATTTCAAGTCCTAGAAAGAATTGGACCCGTAGCCTATAAACTAGCCCTACCTGCTCATTTAAAGATACATAATGTTTTTCATGTTTCATTGTTAAAAAAATATGTATATGATTCTGCTCACATTATCGATTGGAATGTGGTACAGGTGGAACCCGAAGGAGAGTTTCAGGTGGAACCTTCACACATTCTGGACAGGAAAGAAACAGTACTTCGGAACCGAGCCATCGCTCAGGTAAAGGTGCAATGGAAGCACTTTAGCCCTGAGGAGGTGACTTGGGAACTAGAAGAAGAAATGTGAATAAAGTACCTTGGCTTGTTTCCTGAGCCAGTGGGAGAAGATTAACACTGAGGACAGTGTTCGAATAAGGGGGCGTGGATGTAATGTCCCCCAAAGTATAAACATTGATTTTTAAGATATACTTATGATTTGTTATTGTTTAATAATTTGTTGTTAAAAAAAATCCTAATTGAGGAGGATTATGTAACGATTATAACAATTATTGAAAATAAAATTATTAAGCAGGAAAGTGGAAACAACCATGTTAAATGAGGAAACAGGCATGCAATAGAACGGGAAATGTCAGGGCTAACCGCAGGGAAACTGTTATAGGTGACAGGAGTGCCTTGATGACACTCAGTATTCCCTGGAAAAATCAGGGTTTCTAATTAACTCCATTAATTTCATGAGGAATGAACTCGATGGAGGAAAAAGACGTAGGAAAAAAGATGGGGATAAAAGAAGGCATATGGGGGAGGCAGGACGATGCTGAGTATGTTGAACACTTAATATTTTGTTGTGCAAGCACTTGGTGTGTTAGGCAAAACTGTGTGATTAAAACGTGAAGGAGAAAGCTGTGGTTAGCCATCCCTTCTGTTGGCGTGTCCTGTTTGGCTCGGGGGTGACTTAAAAAGCGAGAAGCTGAATCCTAGTCTACGGTTGGGAGGAATGTGGATGTTTCCACATTATCCGGACTACAAAATTTACAGGTTCTTCTGTATTTTAAGAGCTTTCTGATTCTGAATGCTGTTGACTACACACTGATTTTAAAAAAAAACGTAGGAACTTCGATTAATTTTTCTTTAAGGAATACAGTTACCTTATTTACAGACTTTTGGTTCCATGAGAAATGAACCATTATGGAGTTGTACAGTTCTTTCTTTATTATGACTATATGCGGTTATGGCTCGAACGGGACTAACCCCTTTTCCGATTTGATCAATTTGTTATGTTGATTTGGTCATGCATCTATTATATGCACTCTTATACCCTGGTACTCTGAATGTTGCTTTTTAATTTAAATATAGTGGTAGGAAAAATTTTAAAAATGATCCCTATGCCCCAAGCTTAATGCCCGATTTTCCTTCCACTTGTGAATAGAAAACGATGTCTTCCCTCATTATGTAAACTTTCTGTGTTTGTAATGGGGTTTAGATTACTACTTGTGGAATTCAGAAATACTAGATCTACCTCTGAGAAGCACATCTGTTATCCCACAACTAACCGACTAGGACTTTTCAAACTAGCGAAAGGGGGTATTTCTAAAGAAAATTACTTAAGCGATAGATAAGAACAGTGTAAAACATAGAGGTCATCTCCACTTTTTGCGTTTTACGACAAATGCTGGTCAAAAGGCTCGGAAGCCTGTCTGTTACCTTATTACTGGTAAAAACACTGAAAATCTTGTTCATTCTTTTTAATAGAAAAGTTGTTATCGTTGACTCTCCACAAAAAGCTTTTTCTACGATTAGATTTCAGCTTGCAATACAGTTCAAGTATCGACTAAAACAGTACAGTTTCTTGTTTAGGAGAATGATTTTTGACTTAAACCCTAGGCTTCCATTTTCTTCTCATTTCGATGTCTTAGACTCAGAATTTCAAAATACTTTTTACAGCATAAAGATAAAATATTGTTTTAGATAGGGCACGAGTTGCCCCAGCGAAATTCATATAGCATGGTATTAAAATTTTTAAAAAAGGCACGAATCCATTACAGTGGAATAATAAAAACAACACTAAATAAAAGTCGCTACTGATAGGAGCACGAAATGTTGCAGTAGAGAATGAACAGTAGTAAATAAAAGAACCAGATTCTGATAGAGCCGAATCCTTACAACCTACAGTAGTTTAATATAATCCCTATGATATCAGGATAGCTCCACAGTTGGGAGGAAAACCCCCTTTTTTTTATTAGCAAGGAAAAAGGAAAATGTGGGTTTTAATTATAAAAATGTTTGGTTTAGTTCCTCTTTTATACAAGGTCATTTACGGTCAGTCGAAGATGACCTTCAAGATTTAAAACTTCATGAGTTTTTTTTTAGAGGAACCTTTCGGTTACAGACCTTTATTTACTGGCAGTGCTGTCAAATGTCCAGTTAGGACAGCTCCTCCTCAACCCCACCTTTTTGAACGCCGAGTCTTAAACAACTAAGAAGACCAACTTAGAGTTGATCAGATACTTCTTACAGAATGGCACTAGAATGAACCTCAAAACCTAACCTGATCTCCCCATCCTGGAAAAAGAGTGAACCAAGTATTAAACCACTTTGATAGAAGTATGTGTACATTTCTGAAGAAAAACACAGTGTTTCCAAATTTTGAAAGGGGAGCTTACCTCGTCATCCTAATGCTGGAAATTGTTTTCCTTCATTTAGCAGGAACCCTGTTCATGGGTGTTACGTAACAGTGTGAAAACGACGTCCTTCTAACACCAAAAAGGAAGGGCGGTCTGTATTATCTCAGCATGACAGAGTTTATACCAGAAGCATTGCAGCCCGGAGCAAAAGGTGGGCTGCGAGTCTTCAGCACAGAGATGAAATTGTAAATAACCCAAGAACAAGTGATTTTCCCGAGACTTCTACCTCCATATGAAATCCAGGCTTTTAATAAAACCTGATCCCCGATCTTTTCCAAATCCTGTTTTTAATTGAAGTACCAATACCTTGGGATAGGTGAGCCAATCCCTTGCCAGACAACTCAGTCTTTGTTATCAGCAAGGTACAGTGAGTAATTGCAGAACCGTTTAAAAACCCGTGCTTGCCCAACGCAGTGACTTTCAACAAGCCCAGCATTCCAGGTAAAGCATGGGCATTTAAATCTGTCATGAGTGGGCGTACAAAGCTCTGGGACCAGAACTCATCTTCATAAGCCACATCACCCGTGAACACCCATGGGAGAAACCATTGACATGGGAGCCTGGAAGATGTAGAAAGACTAGTTAAACTTTTTATCTGATGTCAAAATCCTTATGATAAGTGACCTTAACTCCGATAGGTTGATAACATTTTTTCTAGTAAACTGAAATTATATTTCGATTTTCATAAAAGAACGGTAAGGTGTATAATGACCCTTTCTTAAGTGTGTAAAGCTTGGTCCTTCATTTGAACCTCAAAGCATTTAAAGTCCTGCATATAATTGGTAGTATCGATGTTCTTTTGAACCATAACCTGGGTAATGACTTTCGTATGGCCTGTAAAGTTTGTCCTTTATATGAACCATTAGGTGTATTCAGAATTTTTTCCATATGATTTGTATAATGTATACAAGGACCCTCGTAGCAACCGTGAAGTGTTTTCAACGTACACATAAGCTTTAAAGTGCACACATTGGCCTTTCATATAAATTATAACACGTATGATGACTTTATGCATAATGTGAAAAGTAAGATGACTATAAATCCACATAATGCAAAGGTAATGGATGTGAAGTGGAAAAATAATAATATAAATTTATATAAACTATAAAGTGCACATGTTGGCCTTTTATATAAATTATATCACGTATGATGACTTTATGCATAATGTGAAATGTAATATGACTATAAACACATAATGCAAAGGTAAAGTGGAAGAATGATATTATAAATTTATATAAACTATAAAGTGTACATGTTGGCTTCTTATATAAACTATAAAGCGTATGATGACTTATGCATAATGTTAAATGTAAGATGACTATAAACACATAATGCAAAGGTAAAGGATGTAAAGTGGAAAAATGATATATAAATTTATATATAAAACTACTCCCCTGTTAGGGACCCTTGTGCATGGGGACTTTGGGAAAATTGGAGGTATGAAGCTGTTTTCTTAAGATCATTTAGTTAGGAGTATTACCTTGGTGACATACTCATAGTGGAGCTTTACCGAACACACACAAGTGTATCAAATATGAAGAGGAAGGTATTCCTTACCAAGGCGTTGTAGGAGGAAACCTTTTTCTTACATGTACTTTTGAGAGTCCATGAGCCAACAATTTTGGCGGTAGTCCTTTTGGTTGAAATACACATCTATAAAAAGAGGAAGACATTAGACATGGCTAAGGAGTATCTTCATAAATCTATGCATTTCCTTGTTGTATAAAGACTCTCTCTCCCTCACCCTTCATGACTAACTTGAACTTTCAAACCATCCAGAGAAAAAGCACAAAACCAGAAACAAACTTATGTCCTTGAAGATTTTTGTTATAGTGGTTTTACATGAAAGAAACTTAAGGTACACAGGAAAAAAAAAATTGAGGTACACTACAAAGATCAACATGGCTCAAATCTTCATTTATGGTTCGTAGGTGATGCCAAGGCATAAGGTAAGCTTGTCAACAAGCCTACATGTAAAATACCCACTGATACCTAAAAGCTAAAAGACATTCAAGAAGTCTGCAAAGTAAGATTTTTAGTAATCTTTCATCAATTAAAACATTTATAACGCATTCATAACCATCAAGTAAAGAAGAAAATAATCACACAACAAAATAACACAATGAGACAACCATTTTCACGTGGTTCACCTAGTCCACGAGGCTACATCCACCAACCTATTTGTTCTTTTTATTAATCTTAAGCAATTACACAGCACTTCCAATACAATCTTCATTCCTTTTCTCAAGGAAGATTCTTTCCCTTCCCATGAAGAGTAGAGAGGCTCCATGTTCTCTCGCAATATGCAAATTAGTAACAAGAAATTAAATTACATCCAACGCTTACAACAATAAGGAAATAGTCTTCAATGCTCTTCCTTAGTATGCCTGTTTAGCCAAAACTCCTTAGCAGGTTATGTGCTTAGTTATAGACTAATAGGGGTAGATCTCAGGCTCGGTAGGCCATCCTTTGTTATATTAATCTTTATATTTTCAAACAACTAGAAGGCCACTTAACCCATTCGATTTTCCGCATGACTCTGTGGATACTTTCCAGGTTCCTAAGAACATTGTACAAAGACTTTGGTTTGAACCATAAAACAAACCATGCACCCATATAAACATCGATTTGAATAGGAGGCCTCTTAGAAAACGTAGATAAATAATCATTTACAGCTCAATGCCTGAGCATAACTAGAGGAATACTCTAAGAGTCGATAGGCTCCATGCATGAGTTCCAAGTTTGAAGCATCAAACTGGTAGACTTAACTCCTGAAGGCTGAAACCAGCCAAATCCTGTGCGAATCAAAATGGATCTGCCTTAGCGACTTCAGGGGCAGCAAGTGTAAAGTAACACAGAAAAAAATCTTAAGAAAAAGGATCTTTTATCGAACGCCATAGATTTCATGATGCGGCGAAGACATCCACACGCAGAAGATATCCTTCGGACTGGATGTTCTTTCACAAAAAAAATATAAATAAAACAGATAGAAATCTACAGGACAGTTATGTTTATCCTTTCGTCTCACATGGTTCAATCCAATCCGTATTGGTAGACAGAGGGGTTTGATTCCACTCTATAGGAAATAAAAAGCGACTCTCGAGATGTAGGTACAACACTTGGAAAAATCAAATCCCCTAATGCAAACACATATAGTAATCCCATAGTCAGGTGTACCAATCCTTGGTATTCCAAAACAAACGAACAGAAAGTTTTAATGGAACCTTGGCGTCTCAGAAAGGAATAGTCCATAATGCAAAAACCATCATTAACATTTAAAGAACAAAAATGCACGGCTTTCAGATCCAACCCACGTGGATCCATCATTCGAAACGCAGCACAAGAGGGTAGCCACTTTGCTTAGATCCTGGTATAGTATACCAGATCGGGGGTTAAGAAAAACATAAATCGAGATTTCGATTTTCAGATCAGCAAGCCAAAACACAGGCAAAAACGACATCATACTATTGTTGGGGGAAATAAATTGCACCTAGGTCGGTTTTTGATCTGCAATGTAACCCAGGGAATTTCTAGATCCCAACGCAATCAAGGTATACTTCTCGATGTTATTTCCATGGGCAGATGGCATAAAAACAAATCGATTCTAGATCTACAAGGATACACGCAGAGGTAACAAAGTGCAACCAAACAATATAGAACCAACGCAGGCATTGGTACCATACCTAAGTCCAAGCATTATCTCGATGATAAAAAAAAATAGACTGTCCAGGTGAAATAAACAATAGATGTATACAAAATTCTTGATCCAAGTGAAAACAGGTCTAAGTAGTATCTCGCCTCTCAGACACAACAATGTAAAACTAGATATTTTAGAACTTAGGCAAACCGCCACCCTCAGCTAGAGAACACAGTGAGGAAATGCAATATACACCCTTCTGTCAGGAAGATTGCGATCCCTCAAGTTGGATCAAGGAAAAAATAACAGATCTGCATGGAAATAATAAGATCTGGAAGTAATAATAAGAAGTTTACCTGGCTACTAAACAGAGAGTTCCATTTAGAACATGAGCAAGGAGATTGCTGCCAAACTCTTCCTTGATTGCATTTGTTCAAGCAGCTTTACGATTTACGGCCCTACGATCCCAACACTAGCACGGGCAATAGCACTGGCCGCCTACGTTTCCAGCACTGGTACAAAGAAGGATAGTGCTGTTCCCCCAAAAGAGGAAATACTATGACCTTATTTAAAGAGGGATTTAGTGCCAGGTGCGCTCAAGAGCGGTTGGCTCCATGGATGGAATTTTAGTGGGTAACAAAAGGTGGCCCTATTTAGGAGGAGCAAAAGGAATACTCTCAAGGTAAATTTGTTGCGCTGCCTCTTTGAAGAAAAAAGAGGTCATTTTTCCTTGAAAACTTAGCGCCCCCCCCAAGCCCGGAGATTCTCCCCTTTATAATGCAGAGAACCTCCTTTATGGCAGCGGTTCTTCTGCCTCAGCGTGTGACTGTTTAAATATTAACTAATTATTCCCCTTCCTACCAAAGAGGTGAGGGGCGTGTCGACTGTCTGTAAAAAATTTAAGGTATTGGCAGCATCTGCGGGAATAATTCCCAAATTTTTGGATAGTAATTCTGTCTCACTTTGGGGAGGTGGTTTTCCCTAAAAGTTGCCGTAGAAAAGTTAATCAAGGCATGCGGACTGCCCAACGAGTAATTCCATTGAGGTAATATGGAATAAAATATTCCTTTAATTGATGTACGTGTGAGTGTCATTAGTGAGACTTTATAATAATTGTACGTCTTTTTAACAAAGACTTAAAAAAAGGAAAATAATTCGTCATTTAGATTCTAAGAAAAATAGCCCTTGTCTTTCTTAAGGATCTAGTCTATCATCCTATGATAGAATTAATCCATCATTTCTCTTTTCTCATGCTAATTATTGATTAATCATGTCCTTTTTGCCCTGCAAGGACTCTAAATCCATTTAATTAATTACTTAATATATATATGGGTTTGTTTTTCGATTAGTGTCTTTTAAGACTAAAATCTATTGTTACCTTCCTCAGAAGGATAGTCCATGTACTTTAATGTACCACTTCATTTCCATCAAGGAATTGTCCTTTTTTCATGACTTCCTTTCCTCTTAGGATGTCACCTAAGTCATTAAAGAAGATTTGTTATACTTTCATGTATTTACTTAGGTATAACGAGCCTAAGACTTAGATATTAAAATAGATGGGAGATATGCTAGCGTCGCTATCTCTATTATGGATTCTATGATCATTTGCTCTTATTGCCTTTATGCTCCCTAAGTTTTTACTTATATAGGTTGCAATATTTGTGTCCGGAGGGGCCTTGGCCTTGAGCTCCTCACCCGGAGACAATTACAATAACGCTTGAATTTACAATTATCTAGGGTTCTCTTGAGAGGGTTGTTACATCCTCTCCCCCTTAAAATAACACCGTCCTCAGTGTTCTTATGTTTATGCACTTTCATGCTTCTATTCTATCGCTTTCTTATCCTCGACCTTCATCATGATCCTTTTTGATCTTTCTGTATCTTCTCGAGTCGCTAATGTTCATAAATCTACAGTTTTCCTGCAACAAATTCGGGTCTTGCCCAATTTTTCTGCAGCATCTCAGATACAAAATAACAATACAATATAAATATCAGCCATAGACTCTTTTGCAATCTGCAATTTTCTAATGTTCATTGGTGCCATATTACCCAATTATTTTCCATAATGCAATTGATATATCAACAAAACCATGACTACAAGCATTGAAATCCCATTACATCAATAATGTCAATCAATCAACATATTACCTCATCGGTACAAGTTTACCTGCAATGCACATACCTTTTTCCGCATTGTTCCTTTGGATGTCCTCCATCCGAGCACATCAAGTGCCAATAGTACTCCAAGTACCAATTCAAGCCACCCAACACAAGGACGATACCAACCCTTCATGTATCTCCTCTGTGCTATTCAGGGTTCTTGTCATTATTTTT
>LPNX010239309.1:48184-58970 GCA_001517045.1 Pseudotsuga menziesii | reverse complement strand
TTAGTATGCCTGTTTAGCCAAAACTCCTTAGCAGGTTATGTGCTTAGTTATAGACTAATAGGGGTAGATCTCAGGCTCGGTAGGCCATCCTTTGTTATATTAATCTTTATATTTTCAAACAACTAGAAGGCCACTTAACCCATTCGATTTTCCGCATGACTCTGTGGATACTTTCCAGGTTCCTAAGAAAATTGTACAAAGACTTTGGTTTGAACCATAAAACAAACCATGCACCAATATAAACATCGATTTGAATAGGAGGCCTCTTAGAAAACGTAGATAAATAATCAGTTACAACTCAATGCCTGAGCATAACTAGAGGAATACTCTAAGAGTTGATAGGCTCCATGCATGAGTTCCAAGTTTGAAGCATCAAACTGGTAGACTTAACTCCCGAAGGCTGAAACCAGCCAAATCCTGTGCGAATCCAAATGGATCTGCCTGAGCGACTTTAGGGGCAGCAAGTGTAAAGCAACACAGAAAAAAAAATATTAAGAAAAAGGATCTTTTATCGAATGCCATAGATTTCATGATGTGGCAAAGACATCCACACGCAGAAGATATCCTTCGGACTGGATGTTCTTTCACAAAAAAAATATAAATAAAACAGATAGAAATCTACAGGACAGTTATGTTTATCCTTTCGTCTCACATGGTTCAATCCAATCCGTACTAGCAGACAGAGGGGTTTGATTCCACTCTATAGGAAATAAAAAGCGACTCTCGAGATGTAGGTACAACACTTGGAAAAATCAAATCCCCTAATGCAAACACATATAGTAAGCCCATAGTCAGGTCTACCAATCCTTGGTATTCCAAAACAAACGAACATAAAGTTTTAATGGAACCTTGGAGTCTCAGAAAGGAATAGTCCATAATGCAAAAACCATCATTAACATTTAAAGAACAAAAATGCACGGCTTTCAGATCCAACCCACGTGGATACATCATTCGAAACGCGGCACAAGAGGGTAGCCACTTTGCTCAGATCCTGGTATAGTATCCCAGATCGGGGGTTAAGAAAAATATAAATCGAGATTTCGATTTTCAGATCAGCAAGCCAAAACGCAGGAAAAAATGAAATCATACTATTGTTGGGGGAAATAAATTGCACCTAGGTCGGTTTTTGATCTGCAATGTAACCCTGGGAATTGCTAGATCCCAACGCAATCAAAGTATACTTCCCGATGTTATTTCCATGGGCAGATGGCATAAAAACAAATCGATTCTAGATCTACAAGGATACACGCAGAGGTAACAAAGTGCAACCAAACAATATAGAACCAACACAGGCATTGGTACCATACCTAAATCCAAGCATTATCTCGATGATAAAAAAAAAATAGACTGTCGAGGTGAAATAAACAATAGATGTATACAACATTCTTGATCCAAGTGAAAATAGGTCTAAGTAGTATCTCGCCTCTCAGACACAACAATGTAAAACTAGATATTTTAGAACTTCAGCAAATTGCCACCCTCAGCTAGAGAACACAGCGAGGAAATGCAATATACATCCTTCTGTCAGGAAGATCGTGATCCCTCAAGTTGGATCAAGGAAAAAATAACAGATCTGCATGGAAATAATAAGATCTGGAAATAATAATAAGAATTTTACCTGGCTACTAAACAGAGAGTTTCATTTAGAACAGGAGCAAGGAGACTGCTGCCAAACTCTTCCTTGATTGCATTTGTTCAAGCATCTTTACGATTTGTGGCCCTACGATCCCAACACTAGCACGGGCAATAGCACCGGCTGCCTACGTTTCCAGCACTGGTACAAAGAAGGACAATGCTGTTCCACCAAAAGAGGAAATACTACGACCTTATTTAAAGAGGGATTCGGTGCCAGGTGCGCTCAAGAGCGGCTGGCTCCATGGATGGAATTTTCGTGGGTAACAAAAGTTGGCCCTATTTAGGAGGAGCAAAAGGAATACTCTCACGGTAAATTTGTTGCACTACCTCTTTGAAGAACAAAGAGGTCAATTTTCCTTGAAAACTTAGCGCCCCCCCCAAGCCCAGAGATTCTCCCCTTTATAATGCAGAGAACCTCCTTTATGGCAGCGATTCTTCTGCCTCAGCGTGTGACCATTTAAATATTAACTAATTATTCCCCTTCCTACCAAAGAGGTGAGGGGCATGCCAACTGTCTGTAAAAAATTGAAGGTATTGGCAGCACTTCATGCTGTGGGAATAATTCCCAAATTTTTGGACAGTAATTCTGTCTCACTTACTGGGGAGGTGGTTTTCCCTAAAAGTTGCCGTACAAAAATTAATCAAGGCATGCGGACTGCCCAACGAGTAATTCCATTGAGGTAAGATGGAATGAAATATTCCTTTAATTGATGTACATGTGAGTGTCATTAGTGAGACTTTATAATAATTGTACATGTCTTTTTAACAAAGACTTAAAAAAAGGAAAATAATTCGTCATTTAGATTCTAAGAAAAATAGCCCTTGTCTTTATTAAGGATCTAGTCTATCATCCTATGATAGAATTAATCCATCATTTCTCTTTTCTCATGATGGACTTTTAATTATTGATTAATCATGTCCTTTTTTCCCAAGGACTCTAAATCCATTTAATTAATTACTTAATATATATATGGGTTTGTTTTTCGATTAGTGTCTTTTAATACTAAAATCTATCGTTACCTTCCTCAGAAGGATAGTCCATGTACTTTAATGTACCACTTCCTTTCCATCAAGGAATTGTCCTTTTTCCATGACTTCCTTTCCTCTTAGGATGTCACCTAAGTCATTAAAGGAGATTTGTTATACTTTCATGTATTTACTTAGGTATGATGAGTCTAAGACTCAGATATTAAAATAGATGGGAGATATGCTAGCACCGCTATCTCTATTATGGATTCTATGATCATTTGCTCTTATTGCCTTTATGCTCCCTAAGTTTTTACTTATATAGGTTGCAAGCTTTTTTTCCGGAGGGGCCTTGGTCTTGAGCTCCTCACCCGGCGACAATTACAATAACACTTGAATTTACAATTATCTAGGGTTCTCTTGAGAGGGTTGTTACACTACGCTTGTTATCTCTCGACGTCTGTGTTTCATTTTCATCGTTTGGTTTGGGGTTTCTCTGTGGAGTTTTGATGAGCCTTCGGGCCTGTGTTGACAGACTTCGTTTTTTATAATTATTAAGGCTGTTAATCCATGGAGCGAATCTTAGTGCCCTAATAGGCTTGGTGTAAATATTTGTTATGGTAATTTGTATTTCTAGATTTGGGGCTTTCATGCCTAGGCAACACCATTGCTTGCAATGGTGTTGTAGCCCAAGGCACAACTGTGTAAGACTTGACTTTGCAATTTTGGAATTCCTGTGCATAGTATATATACTATGTTTATGAATTTGGCCATGGTTACTATAATTACTATGTATGTGTTGAATTTATGCCACACTATTGGTTTATTACTATGGGTTATAATGTGGCATTAACCTTTGGTTATGGACTTTGTATTTAAGTATTTTACTTAGCCGTAAATGTTGACAGTGTTTGGGTTGAGGCCTTGTCGTGAGTGGCACGAGCCTCCCCAAGGTGGTTGTGATAGCTCCATATGGTTGCATCACTATTTATGATTTTGTTGGTTTAGAATAAAATGTGTATTATGTAGGAGCCATGGATGCAAACCCACAATGGCCTTCGTCGCTCTAGACTGAATTTTAAATGGACTGTGCGTTTTAATTTAATTTGGCCATGACCATGATTACTGCGTAGGGACAGAGCTTAAGTCTTACAACTTAGTTGTAGCATAATTGTTTGTTATTTAAAAGTATTGAGTTTATTAATGTAGCCCGCATATGCTGTATGTATATCATGGCATTGGAAAACAATACCCATAGGGTTTAATCCTATCGTGGTTGATGTAATGAGTTGTATTTTTATTTAGATGAGAGTTGGGATTGTATGCCCACAGGATTCGATTCCTATTTACCATTGTAATTATTTTGAACTATGTAGATATTTTGATATGGTTTATAAATAAAAGTGTTTCCTGTGTATGAATTCAATGGTGCTTAATTTGTTATATGGAAAGACCGCAGGGTTATGTAATTGATTACCATTTATGTATTTTATGGTATGGTTATTTATTAAGCCTACGACTTGTATTTTGTAACCCACAGGGGTTGATATTGCGACCTCTGTATAACATAGGGTTTTAATTTTAATGGTTGAAATTTTAATTGGATAATCGTTATGTGATGGATGTGAGTAGTATTAGGTAGGACTTAATGATTTAAACCTATGATTATGATGCTGTTTATTTTAATTATTAGAACTGTGGATTTTAATTATGAAAAAAGACTCGATCTCGAACCCAATGAATGGTCATGATACTTCTCTGTTCATTTGCTTAAGATGATGTTGTTTTAAATGAAATGAATTAATATTTAGCTTGTATTTAATATACAGACCTTGAAAGGTCTTTAATGGTTTATTTATCTTAGATTTTAATGTAGAATAATTATAGATAGTATTTTGATTTGTTTATGTTTGATGTCTATATATGTTTAGATATATACATAGTAGTTCAATTTGTAGATAGTACCTTAGGTTATATAGATTGTAAGTTTATACATATATGTATTCAAAAATTACTTCTAAGATTATTCTATTTAAATTTAAAACATGTCTCTACTGACAAATGGAATATGTCAGCAGAGTATATAAAGATTAAATGAACAATAACAATGGTTCTGAAATAACCTTGTCTATACATTTCCCAGTTTCATTAGTAAAACTAATACAGGAATTAAAAATAGGGTGTAGAACCCTTGATGAACATTGGTAAATAAATTAAACTTATAGAAATAAACCAAAAATCGCACCCTGGATAAACTTGGCATAAAAAATCACTTACAACATAGGGTTAATATTTTTAAAATACAAACCCTAGCATATTTAAACAGAGAAACATATACATTGGGTTAGGAAATGCAAAGTAATCATTTATCAAACATAGCTAGCATTTATTTTAGGAAAGTAGAATAGTCAGTCTAGGGCTTCATACCTGTAACTTGAAGCTTTGTTAATGGCTAAACCTGCACACTCAAATAACCTGTATTAACAATTCAAGGTAGATACGACCTTTGTTTTTGATGACCAAATCACTTGGGAACTACCACATTCCACCCAACCATGTCCCAGAACCGTTCCTGGTTTTAATCCAGATCCCCCGAGCTAGACTCTAACATGTAAGTATCTTAGAGCTCCTAAGGTAGGGTTTCCTATCTGGTATATCAGATCTGGATCAGTTCTCATTTTTCCTTCGAGGAAAATGTTCTCCAAGAATTACTTGAGAGCAAACACGCAGAAAAAATGACTCCTCTAATGATAGATCAGAACCCCAAGCCTTTCCTTGGCTTAAGTCTTTATAGATAGACTTTTCAGTCAAAGGGACAGTTAAATCAAGAACCCTTGGTTTCTTGATTTAACCCTTTTCAATTACTTTGGGTAATTATTAATATTTTAACCTTTGAACTTTCTTCTAGTTCCTAATTAGAATTTTTAGGTCTTGGACTATTTATTATCTTTACATAATAAATAATAATGGATAGATCTTTTCTTTCTTTCTTTCATCTTTAATATTATAAATATATTTAATTCTTTATACATGCGATGTATAAAGTACATAATAATATAACACTTGTTAACATTTGTCTTTGGGCATCATATACCATGATCCCTAGACTTAATGACACTTCTTCATTAAGGTCAAGTAGATAGATGGTTTAGGTATACTAGGCTAGGAAACTCTAAACATACTTGCATGTCGGATTTCCCCCGTATAACATGGTAGTTCTTTAGTACTTGATGAGAATACAAAAATTCAAAATTTCATTTAATCACTTATAAATAAGTATGATGAGATCAATATTTTCTCGAGTTGTTTTCACTCGAAAATTATTAAATTATTTTTAGTAACCCCTAACGCTTACCTAATCCCATACTTAACGCTTTAACACGGAGTTACAACCTAGTGCAATTCCAGAGCTCTTCGCTCAACACTAATGCTAGGATGTACTTGTACGATACACCTAGGGATACAATGGCCAAGGATTTGATGCTCCAGAGATTATGCTCAACATCAACATGGAAGGATCTAGGGCTTATGCCCAACACGTCCAATTATCTTTTCATGTGTTCTAGAGCTTCTCTCTCAACACAAGTAAGTACTCATGTGTTCCAGAGCTCCTCGCTCAACACAAATCATCAATCACTCAAGTGCTCCAGAGCTTCCTGCTCAACACAAAACATCTCATCAATCATGTGCTTCAAGGTCCATGCCCAACACAAACAAGCACATATATATCATCAATAATTGGCTTATGCCCAATATATAAAACAAATCATCATGTTCATATGCAGTGGGGTCTTTGACCCGATATAAAAATAAAACATTAAGATAATCATCATAATCAATAGGCACATGCCTATAAGTGTTAGGTCCAAAATTTGAGATATTACAGTTTAAAACGATGAGAATTGCTGGTTTTTAGATAGTGATTATGTAGAATGTGAATACTCTCTTTATTTGATTTATTAAAGAGATGTCATTTTTTTTAAATCTTGTTTTCTAAGAAATAAAGTTTTTTTTCTCAAGATTATTTTACAAAACAAGGGTACTAATATATTCCTGACACCAATTGTGTGCACAGTGTATAAAAACATGTGATCATACATAATGTGCATATTTTGTTGATTCAAATTGTTAAAATGTGCATACTTCTTCTATTTGATTGTGTAATGTCCCCTCACGACCCCCCATCCGAAAATGCAAGCTAAGGGATGGTTAAAATTTAGGGATCTAGTAAAACTTAACCGATGATTGCGATCCCATATCTGAAGGAAAACTGGTTACAATTATACATGGTAAAACACAAATATGAATTATAAATTGATGTGTTATGCTAATTTCAGAACCATTTCATTGATTTGAGAAATGGGAAGAAAAATATTGTTAAAGATACTAGGAACAAACTAACTCACTATGTTCGTCAAAACCTTCAAAGCTAAGGGATGATAAATAACATCTAGTATAAATTTGTCAAGCACTAGATGTTTATTTTTTTTAACCGCCCTTTAAGGATAATTAATCCAATAATGATCACATATTAAGGACATATGATAGTGTTATTATTGGCAGAAATATAAATGACACTCAATTTATCGAGTCGCCCTATCTACATACATATGTAGATATAAACTTTTTCCTATCCCAAAAGATGGGTATTATATACGTAGATATATATTCCCAACCCTAAAGTAATTACAAAGCATTCTTAAATGGAAACAAAGTATTCCTAAGAGGAAACAAAGTTTTTGCAAAAGGAAACAAAGGTTTCCTAAGAAGAAATGGCCTAGTACAATTTAAACGTTGGTGCTGCCTTTTGAGAAAAATATGGAAACGACTCTGCCACCTGACCCTTAAGGGATCTATATTTTTCTTTAAAAGCAGTGTTTCCTTCTTAGTTGAGGGCGAAAACAAAAGGAAATGGGACAAGAGCCTCGAAAAAGAAAGAACCAGCTCTAGTGTAAATCGTATATTGCATGAGTCTCCATGTAAGGATCTGCTATAGGCATGAGTCTGCAAGTGTAGATCTCGTGTTGTATGAGTGTGCATGCATTCTGGACTTGGGGTCTGCTCCATCAATCGAAAGGGAATCCTTAGCAAGCGATCTAAAAAGTCGATCTGGTATTTGCATTGAATCATTCCTTTTTTCGTTGAACATTGTATCTACTGTATGTTTTATTATGCCCACTATTTAGGGAGAAGAACGATCGAGTCGGGGGTTTGATTGATAGTTTGAAATTTTTGTGTTTGATAAACTATGACTTCTTATGCTGATCTACTAGTTGAGGGATAATTTAGATCTGCTTTGTCAAAAGCTCTATTTTTTTTTTATGCCATAATCAATCTGGGGTTTGGCTACGGTTTGATAATATTCTTTAAAAACCACTGCAAAAATTTGATTTGTAGTTTGGACTGTAGATTTCATTAAATCTCTGTGCCACGATTTCAAGATCGAACTGTAGGATGGATGTTGCTTGATAAACCATGATTTATCTTGCCACGATGTCATGAAAACACTGTCGATCTGGTGGATTTCATGATGGCTTGATCTCTGATTTGTCAAAAGCTGTGTTTTTTTTTATGCCATAATCAATCGGGGTTCAGCTACGGCTTGATGTTATTCTTTAAGATCGCTGCAAATATCGATCTGTAGTTTGAGCTTTATATTTATTTAAATATTTTTCTAAGCCACCACAATTCCAGAAGTCGATTTGGGTTATTTTGTGTGGAGATTGATTTCATTTAAAACCCTGTCTATGCCACGATTCAGATCTGGATATCAATGATAGCTTGTGTTTACACATGTATGAACTCTATTTATATTGGCCAAGATTTCAGATCTGGAGTGTGCTTTGGTTATTATGCTTTGATTTTATTGTGCAATGATTTCAGTGTGCAACAATTTCAGATTTGGAGTGTGCTTGGTTTATAATGTTTTGATTTTTATCGTGCAACGATTTCAAATCTGGAGTGTGCTTTGGTTATTATGATTTGATTTTATTGTGCAACGATTTTAGTGTGCAATGATTTCAGATCTAGAGTGTGCTTGGTTTATAATGTTTTGATTTTCATCATGCAACGATTTCATATCTGGAGTGTGCTTTCGTTATTATGCTTTGATTTTCATTGTGCAACGATTTCAGTAATGGAGATCGATCTAGAGGCTTGTTAAATTATTTATGAACTCTGTGTCTTTTTGTACGAATGATAATTGATCTAAAGTTTGATTAGTGATCGCTGTTTGATATCGATCTAAATGTTATTCCCCTTATATTTTCTGCTCAATCGATCATAATAAAATCATTGTTTGATATAGATCTGAAGTTTGAGTAGTGTTCTTCATAAAGATCACTGTTTGATAATGATCTGAATTTAATTAGTGATCACTGTTTGGTTCTCTACTAAATCGAACATAAAATCATTGTTTGATACTGATATGAATGTTATTCACCTTGTAATTCTATGATGTGATTATTACAGAGGCATACATTGCAATAACATTACTATACTATCTGTTGAGAAAATACAATCTTAAGTTCAACGTGTTTTTATGTTTTAAGTTGTAGAGATGTTAGATAGTCACGTCATAATTGTCTAGTATATGCATTTGTTGTGTTTGATGTCAGTTCCAGATTGTATGTAGTTGCCACAATGGTCGCAGTAAGGACTGACCCAAAAACTATAAACTATGGTATGATTCAGTATTTTAGACTGACTTTAATTATGCAAGTAACATAATGGTAAGGGTAGAGTAAGGTCAGATATTGTTTATGTGTTTTACTACTCTTTATAATATAATTCTTGCACTGATTATTGGAATGGCATATATTGCAATAGCATTGCTATACCGTCTGTTTAGAAATGGCAATCTTTGCTATTTACTTTTTAGAGATGTTAATATTTTTCTTCAACAGAGCATATTTTGTAAAGGTGTGATGGTTAATGCCAAAATTTAGGCATGAAATGTTGGTTTAAATCCAAGTTTTTCATGTGTCCAAGAAACTGTAAATGATTTTTATGAGTTGTCATAAAGGTCCTAAACGAAAGCAATTTCGAGTTGCAAGTGTCTCTTTGCGAGGAGACTTGAGGCAAGGTGAACCGGCCATGGATGTGGTTTTACCATGACATTGTAATTACTCTCCCATAAGCAATAAAAAGAAAACAAAATTGGTGGACGTAGCCTCGTGGACAAGCTGAACCACGTGAATATGGTTGTCTCGTTCTTTGTACCATTATGTTGTGCATGTTTATTTTTTTTCATGACGATGTTAGTATGAATTCAGTATAAAGGTTTATTGGTGGAAAGGTTACTAAACATATTTTTGCAGACACCTAATTCAGAAGCAAATTACTTGGATTGTTTAAAGCTAAAAAAAAGGAAAAAATCTTTCCCTTTTATCAAATTCCGCAACAAGGTATTTCGAGGACGTCACATATAGAATTAGAGCCAGCTACAACACTGGACCCTTAAGAATGGGCTAATATGATGAGTTTGTAGGAAAGTTGAATTACATTTGGAAGAAATTACGATGCGCCAGTACATACTTTCTCAGGATCAGTTTCAAATTAAAAACCAGATGAGTACCATGCTAGTCACTCTATTAAGTTTCTTAGCATGACGAATGTTCTATCTATAGTATAAAATGTAAAAGATAGTTATTATGCGGCATTCACTATATTGGTTGATGATTTTGATTTTCATTATGTGGATCTGTAGATTTTGGAGTTATAAATTGATAATATATTATTCTTGAAAAAATTCTCACGACATACATGCCTTTACATGCCCATACTTTTTCTTAAGATTAGTAGTTTAGGTAATGCATTGAGTACTGCCTAAGTATATGTGGCTATACCTCCCAAGCTATGGCAAGAGCATGGGTGCCAAAATGCATGGAGTTAAATTTTTAGGCCCCAAACTTTGCAGGCTCAAAAAAACCAATTTACGGTGCCCATCTATGGACAACTTGGTATCACTGAAATCAGGTAGTATATGGTCCTATGCACACCTTAACATTTTATTTAGGTTTAGAACATGGGCCAAACTGCTATGTGCATTACATAAAGTTTACTCCAAAAATTATGCATACCACTGCATTGCATAAGATGCATAATTTAAAATTCAATTCTTCTTCTTTGGAAATTCAGCTGGTTCCACCAATATATAGAATTACCTTCACGAGCACATTAAATT
>LPNX010239309.1:27669-39108 GCA_001517045.1 Pseudotsuga menziesii | reverse complement strand
AGTTAATAAAATTGTTTTCGTTTTATTCAAAATTTTGCTTTCATTTAATTGAATTGGATAATAGAGTTGACCTTTTGTGGAGATCTTGTTTTTAAATCCAAACCTACCAGAAAACAAAGTGAACATGGTCTAATTTGATCCTTTAATTGATCAATTTTGAGCCCCCAATCTAAATCTAAGTATCAGACGTTTCCATTTGGAGCAAGATAAGTATCAAACGTTTCCATTGGTGGCCCATTGCACACAGAACTGAACATCACTCACAATCCATGATTAAAATCAAGGTCGCGGGGCAATCCATGTTTTTTATTAGCAGCCAAGTTGTGGAAACTTGGCGATTACAAGACAAAGTTTCTCCTGTTGATCGCCGAATGCCAAATGGAGACCAATGTTTCAGCTAACTGCAAATAAGAATGTCATGCTGGGTATCCTTTGTAGCTGAACCTTGGAGCGTGGCTCAGGCCAGCATTTTCCTCTGACAACGGATTTCAGCCATATAGCTTCATTTTGTTTGATTTGTGGGACAACCACGGTGACCATCTATTGAACCATGTAGCTTCATTTTGTGTCTTAACATTATGGTATTCGACCAAATTGCAGGGATTTCCACGCTGGATGAGTGTAGGTCGTGATTGATACATGGCACTAGCAGCAACTCCGAGTTTTAAAAAAATGCAAGAATTTTGTGGTATGCTTTTTGAACAATCCACGGTTCACTGGTATAATTGATACACAGATATTTCTCTATTGTTACAAACTTTACAAACTAAGTTAATTGAGCAAGGAAAAGTTATTTTCTTTTGTTACAAACTTTACAAGATCTAGGTCATACAAGATTGACAAAATTTACAAGATCTCCCTCATATTAATAGCCTATAAACCTTACAAGATCTTCTTCATACAAGATTAGAAAAACTTTACAAGATCTCCCTCATATTAATAGCCTACATAATATATACCAACATAATATGGACAAACCTTACTAGACAAAAGTTACAAGATCTATCTCATACCAATGAGGTTTTTTAAATATCTTTCTTTTTCTAGAAATAACTTTTTTTAGAGGAAATGATTTTTAAAAACAAGAGTTACAAATATATTCCCCTTACCAATTGCATGGACAATGTATAAAAATGTGTGACTGTGCAGAAATATTAAAAAAATGTGTGACCATATAAAAATTGTTAAACTAATGTCATTTTTTAAAAGTAGTGTTTAATATATGTGTGTGTGTTTAGAAGTTGATATTTTTGAAAACAAGGGGTACTAATATATTCCTCTTGACAATTGCCAATTGAGTATGCAACCTATAAAAATGTGTGATCATGTAGATTATTCTTAGTTTGTTTATTTGATTTAGTAAAAAAATGTGATTTCTTAAAAAGTCTTGTTTTTTAAGAAATAAACTAATTTGTTTAGAAGTTGCAATTTTAAAAAACTAGGGGTACTAAGTTGTTTCTTTTAACAATAGCATGCACAATGCATAAAATGTGGTATTATGTAAAATGTGCATACTTTTTCTATTTGATTGGTTAAACAAATGGCTCTTTTAAAAGTCATGTACTAAGTTCTTCCTCATACAATTTGTGTAAGCAATGTATAAAAATATTAGATTCTTAAGAATGTGCATACTTTGTTGATTCAAATTATTAAACAAATGGTGTTTTTTAAAAAGTCTTGTTGTTAAGAAGAAAAGATTTTTTTTAGAGAACACAAATTATAAAAACTAAGGGTAAAAATATATTCCTCTTTACAATTACAAGCAAAACCTATAAAATTGTGTGATCATGTATAAGGTGCAAACTTTGATGATTTGAATCAATAAACAAATGTCATTTTTTAGAAAGTCTTCTTTTTAAGAAATAAATTAATTTCTTAGAATACATGATTTTTAAAAAGAAGGGACACTAAAATCTAACTCTTACCAATTGCATGGGCAATGTATAAAATGGTTCCATTATGTAGAATGTAGATACTTTCTTGATTTTATTTATTAAATAAATAGAATTGATAATGTATAATGTGCATACTTTGCTTATTTGCTTTATTAAACAAATGGTGTTTTTTAAATTCTTGTTTTTAAAGAGATAAAGTAATGTTTTTCAAAGCCATGGTTTTAAAAAAGAAGGGGTACTAGGCTCTTCCTCTTACCATCTATGTGAGGAATGTATTGAAAGGTAGTATTATGTAGAATGTGCATGCTTTGTTTATTTGATTTATCAAAGAAATGTTTTTTTAATGTCATGTTTTTAAAGGAATAAAGAAATGTTTTAGAAGTCATGATTTTAAAAGAAGTCTTACTAAACTCTTCATATTTACAATTGTGTGCATAATGTATTTAAAGGTTTGATTATGTAGATGTGTGCATAGTTTGTTAAGTTGATTTAATAAACAAATGGAGTTTGTAAAAAATTCAATGTTATTTTTCAGAAATAATGTAATTTTCCATAGAAAATGTAATTTAAAAAAATATGGGTACTAATATTTTACTCATACCAATTGTGAGCCCAATGTATAAAAATGTGTAATCATGTAGAATTTGCTTACATTTTTGGTTCAGATTATTAAACAAATGATGTTTTTCAAAAAGACACGTTTTTAAAGAAATAAAATAATTTTTTCCGAATTCATGAGTGTTAAAAACAAGGGTATTAACTTATTTCTCTTTCCAATCAAATGTGGAATCGGTAAAAGCGTGAAATCATGTAGAATGTGCAAAATTCATTTATTTGAGTTATTAAACAAATGACATTTTTTTTCAAAGTATTGTTTTTAAGAAATAATGTGACTTTTTTAGAAAACTTAATTTTTTAAAACAAGGGGCACTAAGCTCTTCCTATTATCAATTGCATCCACAATATATAAAAAGGTGCCATTATATAGAATTTGCGTGTTTTTTAAATGTCTTGCTTTTCAAGAAATAGTTTTTTTAGAGGGCATAATTTTTAAAAACAAGGGTTACAAAGTTATTCCTCTTACCAATCGCATGAATAATGTATAAAAAAGTGTGGTCATGTAGAATTTTGATACTATGTGGAGTCGATTTATTAAATAAATGATGTTTTTGGTGTCTTTTAAGAGATAAAATAATTTTTTTAGAAGTCGTAAATTTTAAAAATTTGGGGTACCAATCTATTCCTCTTATGAATTTCATCCACAAACTATAAAAATCTATGATTATGTATAAAGTGCATACTTATTTTATTCCATTTATTAAAGAAATGAGTTTTTTTAAATGTCTTGGTTTTTAATAAATAAACTAATTCTTTTAGAAGTTGTGATTTTTTAAAATCAAGGGTACTATTCTCTTCCACTTACAAATTTTCCATCCAATGTATGAAAATGTATGATTATGTATAATGTGCAAAATTTGATTATTTGATTGATTAAAGAACTGCCATTTTTAAAAACTATTATTTTTTACAAATAAAGTAATTTATTTAGAAGTCTCGCTTTTAAAAAATGAGTGGTAGTAAGTTATTTCTCTTACCAATTGTGTGCACAACCTATAAAGGGTGTGATAATGTAGAATGCACAAACATGGTTTATTTGATTTATTAAATGAATGGTGTTTTTAAAAAAGTCTTGTTTTTAGGAAATAATGCAAATTTTTTACAACTCATGACTTTTAAGTGTGGTATTAAAATCTTCCTCTTACCAATTGTGTGCACAATTTATAGAAAGGTGTGATTATGTAGAATGTGCATACTCTGTTTATTTGATTTATTAAATAAATGTCGATTTTTTAAGAAATAAAGTATTTAAGAAAAAATATGATTTTACAAAAACAAGGGTACTAAGATACTCCGACAACAATTGTGTGCACAAAGTATAAAAAGTTGCAATCATGCAGAATGTGAATGATTTGTTGATTCAAATTGTTAAACGAGTGTCATTTTTTAAAATTCATGTTTTAAAATATATATATATTTTTAGAAGTTGAGATTTTTGAAAACAAGCGGTACTAATATATTCCTCTTACCAATTGTGTGTGAAACCTATAAAAATGTGCGATCATGTAGAATCTTCTTAATTACTTTATTCGATTTAGTAAACAAATGGCATTTCTTAAAAAGACTTGTTTTTTAAGAAATAAACTAATTTGTTTAGAAGTTGCGATTTTTTTTTTAAATTCATTGTTTTAAGTCATGTTTTTCAAGAAAGAAAGAAAAAAAGTATCAAGTCATGATTTTTAGAAACAAGGAGTACTAAGCTCTTCCTCATAAAATTTATGTGTGCAATGTATAAAACTATTCGATTACGAAGAATGTGTGTACTTTGTTGATTCAAATTATTAAACAATTGGCGTTCTTTTAAAAACTTTTTTTTTGAAGAAGCAAAGAATTTTTTTTTAGAGAACATGATTTATAAAAATGAGTAGTACAAAGCTATTCCTCTTGACAATTGCATGCACAACCTATAAAATTGTGTGATCATGTATAAGGTGCATACTTTGTTGATTTGAATCAATAAACAAAATGCATTTTTTAGAAAGTCCTATTTTTTAAGGAATAGATTAACTTCTTAGAATACATGATTTTTAAAAAGAAGGGACACTAATGTAACATCCTTAAATTACAAAGATAAAAAAAATTAATGCATGTAAATCTGTAATTTCCTATACACATAAATCTATGAGATGTTTAAATTAAACTCTTTATAAGTTGTGGTAGTGACTTGTAAATAAACAAAGGTTTGTGATTTTTACAAGTCATGACATTTAAAAATGTAGGGTACTAAACTCTCCCTCTTACCAATTGTGTGCACAATGTATAGAAAGGTGTGATTATATAGAATGTGCATAGTATGTTTATTTGATTTATTAAATAAATGCCGGTTTTTTAAGAAATAAAGTATTTTTAATTTAAAACATGATTTTACAAAAACAAGGGTACTAAGATATTCCTGACACCAATTGTATGCACAATGTATAAAAAGGTGTGATCATGTAGAATGCACATATTTTGTTGATTCAAATTGTTAAACAAGTGTTAATTTTTAAAATTCATGTAAAAAAAATTACAAGTTGAGATTTTTGAAAACAAGAGGTACTAATATATTCCTCTTACCAAATGTGTGTGCAACCTATAGAATGTGCAGCCATGTAGAATCTTCTTACTTTGTTTATTCAATTAGTAAACAAATGGAATTTCTTAAAAAGACTTGTATTTTAAGAAATAAACTAATTTGTTTAGAAGTTGCAATTTTTCAAAAAGATGGGTACTAAGTTGTTCCTTTTAACAATAGCATGCACAATGCATAAAATGTCGAATTATGTAAAATGTGCATAATTTTTCTATTTGATTGGTTAAACAAATGCATTGTTTTGAGTCATGTATTTTAAGAAATAAAGGAAAAAAACTTAAGTCATGATTTTTAGAAACAAGGGGTATTAAGATCTTCCTCATACAAATTGTATGTGCAATGTATAAAACTATTTGATTATGAAGAATGTGAATACTTTGTTTATTTGAATTATTAAACAAACGGTGTTTTTTCAAAAAGTCTTGTTTTTAAGAAGCAAAGAATTATTTTAGAAAAAACAATTTATAAAAATGATGGGTACAAAGCTATTCCTCTTGAAAATTGCATGTAAAACCTATAAAATTCTGTGATCATGTATAATGTGCATAATTTGTTGATTTGAATCAATAAACAAATGGTGTTTTTTAGATAGTATTATTTTTAAGAAATAAAGTAATTTCTTAGAATACGTGAGTTTCAAAAAGAAGGGACACTAAACTCTAACTCTTCCCAATTGCGTCTGCAATGTATAAAAGGTTCCATTATGTAGAATGCATATACTTTCTTGATTCCATTTATTAAATAAATGGTATTTTAGAAAATGCCATTTTAAAAAATGAGGGGTGCTAAGATCTTCCTCTTACCACCCGTGTGTACAATATATAAAAGGGAGAGATTGTGTAGCATGTCCAAAATTTAGATATTCCATTAATTAAATATATAATATTTTTAGAAAAATTCATGCTTTTTAAGAAATAAAGTAATTGTTTTATGACTCATGATTTTTAAAAATGAGGGATACTAATATATTCCTAACAATTGAGTACACAACCTAGAAAAAGGTGCGATAATGTAGAATGTGCGTACTTTTCTTATTTGATTTATTAAATAATTTAGGTTTTTTAAAGTCTCACTTTTTAAGAGATAATGTAATGTTTTTCAAAGTCATGATTTTTAAAAAGAAGGGGTACTAAGCTCTTCCTCTTAACATCTATGTGTGCAGTGTATTGAAAGGTGATATTATGTAGAATGTGCATACTTTGTTTATTTGGTTTATTAAAGAATTTTGTTTATAAAATTATATGTTTTAATAAATAAAGTAATATTTTTAGAAGTCATGATTTTTAAAAGAAGTGGTACTAAGCTTTGAATGCTTACAATTGTGTGCACGATGAATTTAAAGGATTTATTATGTAGAATGTGCATACTTTGTTAACTTGATTTAATAAACAAATGGAGTTTGATAAAAAGTTAGGTTCTTCAGAAATAACATAATTTTCTATACAAAACGTGATTTAAAAAAATAGGGGTACTAATATGTTACCCATACCAATTTTGAGCGCAATGTATAAAAATGTGTGATCATGTAGAATTTTCATACTTTGTTGGTCCATATTACTAAACAAATGGTGTTTTTGAAAAAGTCATATTTTTTAAGAAATAAAATAATTTTTCTGTAGTCATGATTTTTAAAAACATTGGTATTAAGTTATTTCTCTTTACAATCACATGTGGAATCTATAAAATTGTGTGATCATGTGGAATGTGCAAAATTTGTTTATTTGATTTATTAAACAAATGAATTTTTTTTCAAAGTATTATTTGTAAGAAATAAAGTGATTTTTTAGAAATAGTAATTTTTTAAACAAGGGAAACTAAGCTCTCCTTTTACTGATTTTATGCACAATATATATAAAAGGTGTCATTATATAGAATCTGCACGCTTTGTTGATTCTATTTATTAAGTAAATGACATTTTTTAAATGTCTTGTTTTTAAGAAATAATATTTTTTAAGAGGACATGATTTTTAAGAAGAAGGGTTACAAAGTTATTCCTGTTACCAATTGCACAATCAATGTATAAAAACATATGATCATGTAGAATTTCCATACTATGTTGTTTTGATTTATTAAATAAATGGTGTTTTTGAAAGTTATGTCTTTTAAGAGATACAATAATGTTTTTAGAAGTTGTAAATTTTAAAAATTAGGGGTACAAATCTATTCCTCTTATGAATTTAATCCGCAAACTATAAAAATCTATGATTATGTAGAAAACACATACTTTGTTTATTCTATTTATTAAAGAAATGATTTTTTTAAATGTCTTGGTTTCTAAGAAATAAACTTTTTTTTTTCTAGAAGTTGTGATTTTTGAAAATGAGGGGTACTAATCTCTTCCTCTTACAAATTTTCCATCCAATGTATGAAAATGTGTGATTATGTACATTGTTCATACTTTGTTTACTCGATTGATTAAAAAGATGACATTTTTTAAAAAAAATCTTGTTTTTAATAAATAAAGTAATTTAATTAGAAGTCCTACTTTTTAAAAATGAGTGGTAGTTAGTTATTTAGGTTACCAATAGTGTGCACAACATATAAAACGGTGTGATAATGTAGAATCCACAAACTTGGCTTATTTCATTTATTAAACAAATGGTGTTTTTCAAAAAGTCTTGCTTTTTACGAAATAACGTAATTTTTTTACAAGTCATGACTTTTAGAAATGTGGGGTACTAAACTCTTCCTCTTACCAATTGTGTGCACAATTTATAGAAAGGTGTGATTATGTAGAATGTGGATACTATGTTTATTTGATTTATTAAAGAAATGTTGTTTTTTGTAAATCATGTTTTTTAAGAAATAAATAATTTGTTTTAAACATTATTTTACAAAAACAGCGATACTAAGATATTCCTGACACCAATTCTATGCACAATGTATAAAAATGTCCGATCATGCAAAATGTGCATATTTTGTTTATTCAAATTGCTAAACAAGTGACATTTTTTAGAAGTCATGTTTAAAAATAATTATAAGTACATATTTTGGGAAAAAAAGGGTACTAATATATTCCTCTTACTAATTATCTGTGCAACCTATAAAAATGTGCAATCATGTAGAATTTTCTTGCTTTGTTTATTCCATTAGGAAACAAATGGAAAATCTTAAAGAGTCTTATTTTCTTAAGAAATAAACTAGTTTGTTTAGAAGTTGTGATTTTTAAAAACGATGGGTAATAGGTTGTTCCTTTTAACAATAGCATGTACGTTGCATAAAATGTGGAATTATGTAAAATGTGCATACTTTTTATATTTGATTGGTTAACAAATTGCATTATTTTTAAGTCATGTTTTTTAAGAATGAAAGGAGAAAATATTAAGTCATGATTTTTAGAATCAAGGGGTACTAAGCTCTTCCTCATACAAATTGTGTGCACAATGTATAAAACCATTCGATTATGAAGAATGTTTATACTTTGTTGATTTGAATTATTAAACAAATGGTGTTTCTTTAAAAAGTCTTGTTTTTAAGAAGTAAATATTTTTTTTAGAGAACATGATTTATAAAAATAAGGGGTACATAGGTATTCCTCTTGAATATTGCATGCAGTATGTATAAAATTGTGTGATCATGTATAAGATGCATACTTTATTGATTTCAATCAATAAGCAAATGGCCATTTTTTTAGAAAGTTTGGTTTTTAAAGAAATAATGTCATTTCTTAGAATACGTGAGTTTTAAAAACAAGGGACACTAAACTCTAACTTTTACCAATTACGTGTGTAAAGTATAAAAAGGCTCCTATATGTAGAATGCAGATACTTTCTTGATTCGATTTATTAAATAAATAACTATTTAGAAAATACCATTTTTAAAAATGAGCGGTGCTAAGATCTTCCTCTTACCAACTGTGTGCACAATGTATAAAAAGGTGAGATTATGTAGCATGTGCAAAAATAATTTATTCCATTTATTAAATATATAACATTTAAAAAAGAATTATGTTTTTTAAGATATAGAGTAATTGTTTTATGACTCCTCATTTTACAAAATGAGGGATACTAATATATTCTTCTTACTAATTGAATGAACAATGTATAAACATGTGCGATCATGTAGAATGTGAATACTTTGTTGATTCAATTTATTAAATAATAAGTTTTTTTAAACTCTAGTTTTTTATGAAATAAGTAATTGTTTTAGATGTGAGTTTTTAAAATGAGGGGTACTACGCTATTCCTCTAACCAATTGTGTGTGCAACCTATAAAAATTTGTGATCAAGTATAATTTTCATACTTTGTTTATTGAAGTTATTAATTAAATGGTGTTTTTTAAAACTTGTGTTTTTTAGGAATTAAAGTCTTTGTTTTATAAGTCATGATTTTTAAAAATGAGGGGTACTAAACTATTCTGCTTACCAATTTTGTGCACAATGTACAAAAACGTGTGATTATGTATAAAATTGCATACTTTGTTTATTTGATTTATTAAACAAATGCGGTTTTCAAAAAAGATTTTTTTTTGAATAAAGTAATTATTTTATAAAACACAATTTTAGAAAAAAGTGATAGTAAGTTATTCCTCCTAACAATTGAGTGCACAACCTATATAAAGTTGTGATAATGTAGAATGCACATACTCTGCTTATTTGATTTATTAAAAAAATGGTGTTTTTAAAGTGTTGTTTTCAAAGAGATAAAGTAATGTTTTTCAAAGGCATGATTTTTAAAACGAAAGGGGTACTAAGCTCTTCCTCTTACCATCTATGTGCATAGTGTAATGAAAGGTCCTTTTCTGTAGAATGTTCATATTTTATTTATTTCATTTATTAAGGAAATGCTATTTTTTTAATCTTGTTTTTTAAGAAATAAAGTAATGATTTTAGAAGAAATGATTTTTAAAAGAAGTGGTACTAAGCTTTTCATGTTTACAATTGTGTGCACAATGTATTTAAAGGTTTGATTCTGTACAAATATGCATACTTTGTTAAGTTGAATTCATAAACAAATGGAATTTGATAAAAATTCATATTTTTTAGAAATAACTTAATTTTCCATATAAAACGTGATTTAAAAAAAATAGGCGTACTAATATGTTATTGATACCAATTGTGAGTGCAATATATGAAAATGTTCGATCATGTAGGATTTGCAAACTTTGTTGGTATAGATTATTAAACAAATGATGTTTTTCAAAAGGTCATTTTCTTTTTAAGGAAATAAAATGATTTTTTTTGAAGTCGTGATTTCTAAAAACAGGGGTATTAAGTTATTTTTCTTTCCAATCACATGTACAATCTATAAAAGTGTGTGATCATGTAGAACTGTAAAATTTGTTTATTCGATTTATTAAACAAATGATATTTTCTTCAACGTTTTCTTTTTAAGAAATAAAGTGACTTTCTTAGTAATCACAACTTTTAAAAAAAAGGGGCACTAAGCTCTTCCTCTTACCAATTGCATGGACAATATATAAAAATGTGTGATTATATATAATTTGTACACTTTATTGATTCTATTTATTAAGTAAATGACATTTTTTAAATGTCTACATAATTTAAAAAAAAAAGGCTAGAAAGTTATGCCTCTTACCAATTTCATGAACATTGTATAAAAATGTGTGATCATGTAGAATTTACATACTATATGGATTCATTTTAATAAATAAATGGTGTTTTTGAAAGTAATGTCTTTTAAGGGATAAAATAAGTTTTTTAGAAGTAAATTTTAAAAATGATGGGTACTAATCTATTCCTCTTATAAATTTCAACCGCAAACTATAAAAATCTATGATTATGGAGAAAGTGCATACTTGTTTTATGCCATTTATAAAATAAATGCGTTTTTTTATAAATGTCTTGGTTTTTAAGAAATAAACTAAAATTTTTAGAAGTTGTGATTTTTGAAAATGTGTGATTGTGTATAGTGTGCATACTTTGTTTATTCGATTCATTAAAGAACCGATATTTAAAAAAAACCTTGTTTTTAACAAACAAAGTAATTTATTTAGAAGTACGGCTTTCTAAAAATGAGTGCTAGTAAGTTATTTCCCTTAACAACTCTATGCACAACTTAGAAAAGGGTGTGATAATGTATAATGCACAAACTTGGTTTATTTGATTTATTAAACAACTCATGTTTTTTAAAATGTCATGTTTTTTTAGGAAATAATGTAATTGTTTTAAAGTCATGACTTTTAAAGATGTGGAGTACTAAACTCTTGTTCTTATCAATTGTGTGCACAATGTATAGAAATACGTGATTATGTAGAATGTACATACTATGTTTATTTGATTTATTAAAGAAATGCTATTTGTTTTCAATCATGTTTTTAAGAACAAAGTAATTTTTTTAAACGTGATTTTACAAGTACAGAGGTACTAATATATTCCTAGAAACAAATATGTG
>LPNX010239309.1:0-19657 GCA_001517045.1 Pseudotsuga menziesii | reverse complement strand
TTTATGAAGTCATGATTTTTAAAAACAAGGGTATTAAGTTATTTCTCCTTCCAATCCCACGTAGAATGTGTAAAATTTGTTTATTTGATTTATTAAACAAATGTCATTTTTTTCAAAGTATTGTTTTTAGGAAATAAACTCACTTTTTAGAAATTGTAATTCTTTAAAACAATGAGAACTAATATCTTCCTCTTACCAATTGCATGCACAATATATAGAAAGGTCCCTTTATATAGAATCCACACACTTTGTTGATTCTATTTATTAAGTAAATGACATTTTTTAAATGTCTTGTTTTTCAAGAGTTTTGTTTTGGGGGGACATTATTTAGAAAAACAAGAATTATAAAGTTATTCCTCTTACCAATTGCATGAAAAATGTATAAAAATGTGTGATCATGTAGAATTTTCATACTATGTGGATTCAATTTATTAAATAAATTGTGCTTTTGAAATCCTTGTCTTTTAAGAGATAAAATATTTTTTTTAGAAGTCATAAATTTAAGAAATGAGTGGTACCAATCTATTCCTATTATGAATTTCATTTGCAAACTATAAAAATCTACGATTATGTAGAAATTGCATACTTTGTTTATTCAATTGGTTAAAGAACTGTTTTTAAAAAAATACTTGTTTTTAACAAATAAAGTAATTTATTTAGAAATCCTTCTTTTTAAAAATGAGTGTTAGTAAGTTATTTCTCTTACCAATTGTGTGCACAACCTATAAAAGGGTGTGATAATGTAGACTGAAAAAACTTGGTTTATTTGATTTATTAAACAAATGGTGTTTTTAAAAAGTCTTGTTTTTAGGAAATAATGTAATTTTTTTACAAGTCATAACTTTTAAAAATGCGGGGTACTAAACTCTCCCTCTTGATAATTATGTGCAAATGTATAGAAATTTGTGTTTACGTAGAATGTGCATACTCTATTTATTTGATTTAAAATAATGGGAACTAATCTCCTTCTCTTACCAATTGCATGCACAATATATAAAAAGGTGTCATTATACAGATTCTACACACTTTGTTGATTCTATTTATTAAGTAAATGATGTTTTCTAAGTGTTTTGTTTTTTAAGAAATATTTTTTGTTAGAGGATATGATTTTTGAAAACAAGGGTTGCAAAGTTATTCCTCTTACCAATTTCATGAATAATGTATAAAAATGTTTGATCATGTAGAATTTGCATGCTATGTGGATTCGATTTATTAAATAAATGGTGTTTTTGAAAGTCATGTCTTTTAAGAGAAACAATTTTTTTTTAGAAGTTGTAAATTATGAAATGAGGGGTACCAATTTATTCCACTTAATAATTTAATCCGCAAAAGATAAAAATCTATGAATATGTACAAAGTGCATACTTGGTTTATTCTATTTATTAAAGAAATGAGTTTTTTTAAATGTTTTGTTTTTTAAGAAATAAATTAATTTTCTTAGAAGTTGTGAATTTTGAAAAATAGGGGTACTAATCTCTCCCTCTTACAAATTTTCCGTCTAATGTATGAAAATATGTGATTATTTATAGTGTGCATACTTTGTTTATTCTATTGATTAAAGGACTGATATTTTTAAAAAAAAAAATTGTTGTTTTTAACAAATAAAGTAATTTATTTAGAAGTCTTGCTTTTTAAAAATGAGTGGTAGTAAGTTATTTTGCTTACCAATTGTGTGCACAACGTATAAAAGGGTGTCATAATGTAGAGAGCACAAACTTGGTTTATTTGATTTATTAAACAAATGATGTTTTTTTAAAAGTCTTTTTTTTAGGAAATAATGGAATTTTTTTACAAGTCATGAATTTTTAAAATGTGGGGTACTAAAACTCTTAGTCTTACCAAATGTGTACACAATGTATAGGAAGGTGTGATTATGTAGAATGTGCATAATATTTTTATTTGATTGATTAAAGAAATGTTAATTTTTTTTAAATCATTTTTTTTTAAGAAATAAAGTAATTTTCTTTTAAACATGACTTTAAAAACTAGGGTACTAAGATATTTTTGACACCAATTGTGTGCACAATGTATAAAATGGTGTACTCATGTAGAATGTGCGTATTTTGTTGATTTAAATTGTTAAACAAGTGTTTTTTTCAAAAATCATGTTTATACATACATACATACACACATCTCTCTCTCTCTCTCTCTCTCTCTCTCTATATATATATATATATATATATATATATATATATATACATACATATATGCATACATACATACATACATACATGCATGCATACATATAAGTTGAGATATTTGAAAACAAGTGGTTCCAATATATTCCTCTTACCAATTTTGTGTGCAACCTATAAAAATGTGCAATCATGTAGAATGTTATTACTTTGTTTATTCAATTTAGTAAACAAATGACATTTCGTAATAAACCTTGCTTTTTAAGAAATAAACTAATTTCTTTAGAAGTTGTGATTTTTAAAAATGATGGGTACTAAGCCGTTCCTTTTAACAATAGCATGTACAATGCATAAAATATGGAATTATGTAAAATGTACATACTTTTTATATTTGATTGGTTAAACAAATGCATTTTATTCAAGTCATGTTTTTTAAGAAAGAAAGGAAAAAAACTTAAGTCATGATTTTTAGAAACAAGGAGTACTAATCTCTTCCTCATTAAAACTGTGTATGCAATGCATAAAACTATTTGATTATGACATACTTTGTTGAATCAACCCTTTTAAAAAAAGGTGTTTTTTTAAATGTCTTGTTTTTAAGAAGCAACGAAGTTTTTCAGAAAACATGATTTATAAAAATGAGTGTATAAATCTATTCCTCTTGACAATTGCATGCACAACCTATAAAATTGTGTGATAATGTATAAGGTGCTTACTTTGTTGTTTTGAGTTAGTAATTAGATGCCATTTTTTAGAAAGTCTTATTTTTTAAGAAATAAAGTAAATTCTTATAATATGTAATTTTTAGAAAGAAAGGACACTAAACTCTAACTCTTACCAATTGCGTGTGTAATGCATAAAAATGTTCCATTATGTATAATGAAGATATTTTCTTGATTACATTTATTAAATAAATGGAATTTTAGAAAATGCTATTTTGGAAAACGAGGGGTGCTAAGATCTTCCTCTTACCAACTATGTGCACAATGTACAAAAACGCGAGTTTGTGTAGCATGTGGAAATTTTGGTTATTCCATTTATTAAATATATAATATTTTTTAAAAATTCATGTTTTTAAAGAAATAAGTAATTGTTTTATGAGTCATGATATTAAAAGATGAGGGATACTAATATAATTCCCTTACTAATTGAACAAACAATGTATAAAAATGTGCAATAATGTATAATCTGAATGCTTTGTTTATTCAATTTATTAAATAAATGACGTCTTTAAAAAATTCTTGTTTTTCCTTTGTCTTTTTCTTGTTTTTTCCTTTTTCTTGTATATTTCAATTAAAAATTACTTTGTCTTTTATGAAGGCTTAATTTGTCATTTTCCTTCATCCTTATGATATACTTTATATCACAAGACTTATATCTATCATAGATAGATCTTCAATTTAATAATACTTGTCTTTTATTTTTTTCGTTGTCCTTATGATATGATTTATATCATAATGTCTTTTGTCAAACCCTTTTTCCATTCCCTTTTCCCTAGTTCTTGTCGCACCTGTGTTTGTTGGCTTTTTGTGTTATTAAACTTTCACCTAACTTTCAGGTTTCTTCTGGTGGGGCCTTGGCACTTGAGCTCCTTAGCCAGAAGCCCTCATACAATAATATTTAAAATCTCAAAATTCTTAGGGGCATATAGGAGGAACATTACATCCTTTCCCCCTAAAATTAACACCGTCCTTGGTGTTCTGGTTCTTCAATAACTTTTCCTTTCCTTTTGAGTTGTCCTTGTTTGCTTGTATTTCCTGTCATGATCGTGCATCTAAAATCATACATATGCATGTATACTAGCATCGATATTGAGAAACAATATATAACTCAGGAATCTAACACTATACAATTTTCATAACATGTGAGTTCTATTGCCAATAAATAACATATAGGTACCAGTTTACCTGTACTGCACATACCTTTTCCTCGCATTATTATTTTCTCTGGACAGACCATTCTAGCACTCCAAGTGCTAGCAGTACTCCAAGTACTGATACAAGCCACCCAACACATGGACGATACCCTATACCCTTCTTTAGGTGTATGTCCTTCTTGTGCTATTCAGGGTGCTTCACCATTATTTCTTTCTCTGGATGTCCTCCATCCCAACACATCAAGTGCTAACAGTACTCCAAGTGCCAATTCAAGCCACCCAACACATGGACAATACCCTATACCCCTCTTTAGGGGTATCTCCTTTTTGTGCTCTTCAGGGTGCTTCACCAAGCTGAGGCACTTCCAGTTCTCGCACACCACCACAGTTCCTAGAGGTTATTCTCTTCATAGAGTCCCTTACTCATGTGATATTCCTCTAATGTGTGCAGAACGAGTCTTAACCAAAATGGCTTACATCTAGGCGTCCCCAAAAATCATAGTGGTCCCTCGCTGCCCGAGGGGAAAACAAGGTAGCTTTCAACCACTACCTCCATCACCACTTCCTCATGGTGATAACCTTTTTCACATGAGATCTTTCTCATATCTTATTAACTCATTACAGTCGCTTTAGCACTCCTCAGGGCCACAATTTCACATGCCTGCAATCAATCCATAGGTGGTCAGTTTATCAAAAGAACATCAAATTTTTAGCATAAGTCATGTCTTAATTCATTTCTCATTCATCGGATAAGACCCTTTTCAATTTCCTTTTAATACCCAAATTGACAAGAAGACATTCACAAGAAGCCACAAGACCCTTTCAATTTTTTATAACAACACAATTCGCAAGAAACCACATAAAACCTCGGAAATTTGACAATACAAACACCACTTTACCCATTAACTTCAATTTATTATTTGCTTCTATATTTGTACTATTCTCGATCAATAGAAATATATGCAATAAAATTCATATCTTGAAGGAGTGCAACAAACTGTAATAGGAGATTAGAGTACAAGGCATATCTAATAAAAATCAGGATTTGAATCATTTTGCAAAAACGCTTCTGCTCCTGCCGCATCTCAGCTTCCTGCAGAGGAGGTACCTACTAGGCTTTCAGTTTCACAGATACTTCCAAATGATTGACTCAATGTTGTAAATTTACACTTAGGAATAATGAAGCTGTCATATGTGGTGAGGATTGATCAAAATAGTGCATAATTTGAAAATATGCTTCTTATACCAATGAATCTATACTGTAACTGAATAGCAATTAACAAGTGCCTCACCACAAATAGATTCTCTAGCAACTGCCTACACGATTATGATGCACATGTTTAAAGCTGTAATTTATTTAGCAAAGCAGTACTGTCACTTATCATCTATCTTTGACTTACAAATATAATGCATATTTCACAATTATTAAGTTGCACAAAACAAAATTGGACTGCAATTGTACTTTAAGATGCTTTCGGTTTATACTTAGAGGTATGTCTGTCTACTTTGAATGCCAAAACATATGCAAGTAAATTTGCATGTTTAAATTAGAAAACTTCTCAACGTGAAACTCAAAATAATACCCTTCCCATTACAATATCCATTTCTCATTACCTTTTAATCATCTATCATTAGCTACCTATACATTAGTGACTTCTCTATCATCCCTTAACTATCTCAATTAATTTAAGAAAAATATTGTTAAATTTGACCACATCAAAATAGTTACAACTTGTGGGAGATGATAGGAAAAACCTACAACCTGCATTCCCAAGGGGGTTTAATCTTAAAAGGAGAAATAAAATCACAACACCACCCCCAACATGTGAAGTTTGTGCCTCGTTTGTAAACAATGATACAAATCTAGAATATTTGAAATGCTCGAGGCGCTAGAGGAACTATGAAAACTAAGACTAATGAAGGCCGTTTATCAGTAAAGTGGGGAATCTAAGGTGCCAAATTATATATTAGATTAATAATTTCCACCCAAAATTTTCACAATCATTTTGGATCTACGTTGATTTCATATTGATAAATCTTGTTTCAAGTCCATAGATTGAAATCTCTGGTCATGATTTCTAATAAATAGTTATAAATAACATAGACCTTATTAAACATATATTTGCATAGAGGAGAGTTGAAGATTACAAATACTCATTTAAACAGTAAAGGATAGACTCGGAACATTTGATTCCTGAGTTTGATTCCTGAGTTTGTTCAAGTTTTAACATGATAACAGCCCATTAAAATAAATAGGAATTTCCAAATCCCGTTAATGTCACTTGAGGAGTCTGTTGTAATGGCAATCCACACTCTAGTCGTGAAAATAAAATGTAGCTTAGAGGTAGAGCACACCATTCACTGGCCGAGGGTAAGTCCTTGGTTTAATTCCTAGCTTGTCCAAGGTTTTAATAGCTTTCGCAGTATAATTTTCTAATTATATTTGTATATATGAATGAAAAGAAGATAGACTTTCATAGTAATTTCTTCCTTTGTTGATTTAAGTCCACGGATACAACACCTTTGAAAACAAATGTACTCAATGATACATGCTTAGGAGCTAAACTACTACATATGTGGAGTGTAAAATATGTTTAAGGTATTATAGTCACAATGAACTGATTAAAAATATAGTGTCAGAAAGCCTTTGTGGATGAAAATTAATAGAACAAGTGCGCACCTGTAATGTGTAACCAACCTTTTTAGAAAACGTTGTGATTGTTACATCTTTTCCTTCTCGTTCAATCTACATGGATTAATATCCAGACAAACAATCGACAAGGACAATCCAATAGAGAACGTTTCCCTGCTGAAAGACCATAAAACATTTTTTTTTGTACAACACTCTTTTATTTCAAATAATAGTAAGCAAGAAAAAACTTAATATCAATTTTTGATTAGCCAAAAAGTGAGGTGAACACTCTTCACAACTAAAAGTGCAGGGCTAGCAGGAGTAGGAGGAGTTCTCTTCAACCATAGAGGAAAAAAGTAATTAAGTTCTCGTGGGGTCTGGGATACACCACTAATAATTTCACTGAAGTGTATGTATGCTTCGTATCAGAGATCAGAAACTGTTTCGTCAATGGTAATCTCTCGTTTAATGATTTTCGGGGATTCACTCAAGATTATTGAATAGTTCCATTCAGGATCTTTTCACTCTCACTCTATTTAGAATTGAATCCTATCAAGAATAGACAAGAACCTGAAACACATTAAAAATATTTCATTCTGGCATGTTCGCTGGTGTAATATTAGTATAGTAGATTGTTTAGCCAATATTGATGATTGATTGGATAAGGGAATCTTGGAGCTCAACGGGGACCAACCGCAACACTAGTGGATTCCCTACCTCATTCAAAAATTATGAGACTTACCCACCTTACATTCCAATCTATGCAAATGGGGCAATTGCTTCACGTCATATGAAACAAGGAAGGCATGAAAGCGGATTACTGGCGATCGATGGAGTACCTCCTAGAGCAGCTTCAACTCACATCCCATTTATTTCACATACTGCACGCATCTTTCCCCTGTGTGTCCAAAATTTCACACGAAAGAAATTATGGCAGAAAGAGTGGTGAATGTGAGAATGGACAGGTAAAATCCTTGCTCAGGGATGGTGCAGCGCAATGCATTTGTGAACAAATGTAGGGTGTTTCTTCTCCAACGTGATTGGTGTGCACGAGACTGGGTTCTCTATAGAACTGTGATTGTTTGGTCGAGCAACACCGATTCTAGGAGTTTGATGGATGTGAATGGGGACTTCGTGAAGGATTCATGCTTAATATTGAACATGAAACGTCATAGCTTCCCTTGCTTATGTGCAAATCTTGGAGATCAAATTTGAACCCGGATGACAACAGTCAACCATATTATCCATATATTCAGCAAATTTTTCCTTTGCATAACTATTGAAATGAATCAAATATAAACACAAACAACATTTTACCAGATTCTTCAACAATGCACTGCCTCCTCACACATTCGCTCAGGTTGTCCCCAGAGAGAATTCCTTATCCGACATAGAATTGCTTCAAAGGATAAGCTCCACGCAAATCTTCTTCCAAATACAATCCTGCAACTATGAGGTTAGCCCATTCTTAAGGGTCCAGCGTTGTAGCTGGCTCTGATACCATATGTAAAATACGGCTTGTACCTTAATGCATTAAGTGATGTGTTTGAGAATTAGGTGTTTACAAAAACATGATTAATAACCTTTACCACCAATAAGCCTTTATATAACATCAGCATTATGAAGAGAAAAATAAACATGCACAACATAAAACTATAATGAGACAACCAAATTCACATGGTTCACCTCGTCCACGAGGCTACTTCCACCAAATTAGTTATTCTTTTCATTTCTTTATCATAAATATAGTACTTACAAAGTCACTGCTCAACCTTGGCCGGTTGACCTTACCATAAAGCTCTTCCTAGAGAGCGTCTTGTAACTAAACAGTCCCCTTTTTCTTTTTTGGAATCCTTATAACCAGCTCATAACAGATTTAACAGCCCCTTAGGCATTTGGTGAATTTTATCAGTAACAGGTTTGAGTTCTACTAATAAGACAAAAATCTCTTGTGCAACAAAAGACCACCATAAAAAGATACTAGCAACTTAGTATAACAAAAAAAAACATCAACACAAAACATAAAAAAGGACACATACCGAAAGCTAGACATCATGACACTGTCATTAGCATTTATGCTTCAATCTGTTTATAGTGGGGTATCCACTCTGGAACGAGTCTAGGTGATTCATAAAATACAAATTTATATATTTACATGTATAACATATAATTTAAGTTCCAACAATTGGGAAGGAAATCAACATTAAAAGGAACCCCTCCAATGCAGGCCGAAGGAAAAGTAAATGGATACTTGCAACTCAGATAACTAGATCGTAGGTCAAGCTAACAACTAGTAAAAGTAGCTACAATCTTCTTTTCTTTCAAGATCTGGAAAAAAACTCATTCGGCAACATAATATTTCAGATTTATAAAGGAGTCTCCACAATGGCCCTCTAGTAACTTTTACGAGACCAATAGAGAAGTCTCAAGAAAAGAAATCCACTAGCAACGTTTTTTTTCCAGATCTGGATGGAGGACTCAATACTGAAAAACTAGCAGGGTTTTCCTATTACATAACTGATACTTCTTACTAGTTCACCTAATATTTCACAAGTTCCATGGTGAGAAAGCTATCCAGGTTCAAGAGCACATGATGGCAACATTTCAAAGGAGAATCTATCCGGGTTCAAGAGCACAACGTCGGTGATAAGGAAGGAGTGGGTCCTTTAGATTATGAGCATAACCTTAATAACAATTCAAATGGTCTATTTCCTTTGTGATCTAGCATGTGGTAACCCTCATGGGTGGATCCGTTCCCAACGTGAGCAAAACGCTGGAACCAAAATGGTCCCATTCCCAAACGTGAGCGCAGCACTGCTGGTAATGATTTAAAAGTGGCTCCTTTTTATATTTCTGGAGTATACTGACACAAGGGACACAACACAGCGTTCTCACAAAGCATGAATGATGCTAACAGTCGCACAATCTCACCCTCTAACGACCATGAACACATGAAAGCAATAATTACAATCCAATTTTGTTAAACAAACCCATGGTACTCAATGGGTTCACGTGTAGGAAGGGGGTTAGAAACAAATTCAAATAAAATAAATCAAGATCAACCTTGTCTTCTAATAAAAAAGGTGGATCGGTCCTTTCAAATAAAAAACACAGCTACTTTCAACGATACCTAGGGTATTCCAGCAGGGTAAGTTAGTTCAACCATGGAGACCTAGAATTCGATTTGCTGGAACCCTTCCATCTAGTGCAGATAATTAAAACAAAAACAAGAGAGAATGCAAACCATAAGTAAATCCCTAAGGGCAGGTGCCTCTAGTTCTGTTCAAAAAGGTAAACAACCATGAAGGCAGGATCGTTCCCTCCTCCTCAATACACCAAGATCCTATCATAAACATTGAGCCTTATACAACGCTTTTCCCCCCTTTCTCACCAGAACCTGGTTTCTTTAAAAAGGAGTGTAGACCAAGGAGAAACGCATGCAATACCGTGATTTCTGTGCGCGTAGGGTCCCCTCTGTCCTGGAGCAGGTGAACGACTATCAAGGTTGGTGGTAAACAATTCATTTTTTTAAGCGGGACCTCTCCTTAAGTTATGTGGAGATCAAGGCACCAATGGTTGAAGGAATTTAAATCCTCTCTATAATAAAATATAAATGTTACAAATGTAAAAGAGAGGGAGTAATATTTTCCAAAAAATACTCAATGAATCCTTATGTCTAAAAAGAAATAAATCCATCCTATAGACTTTATTAATTAATAATTAGGTATTCTTTTTATAAAAAGGATTTAATACTATGTTTTCCTTTGTTCTCATGATATAATTTATATCATGATACTCCACGTTTGCTCAATTTATCATTACAGCATATGTCTTTTATTTACAATTAAAAATTACTTTGTCTTTTATAAAGCCTTAATTTGTCATTTTCCTTCATCCTTATGATATACTTTATATCACAGTCCTTATATCTATCATAGATAAATCTTCAATTTAATAATACTTGTCTTTTAATTTTTTTGTTGTCCTTATGATATGATTTATATCATAATGTCTTTTGTGAGAACCTTTTTCCGTTCCCTTAGCCCTAGTTCTTGTCGCACGTGTGTTCGTCCACTTTCTGTGTTATTAAACTTTCACCTAACTTTGAGGTTTATTTTGGTGGGGCCTTGGCACTTGAGCTCCTCACCCAAAATCCCTCATACAATAATATTTAAAATCGCAAAACACTTAGGGGCATATAGGAGGAACATTACAATTCCATTTATTAAATAGATAAAATTCTTTTTTAAAAATCAAGTTTTTTAACAATTAAAGTAATTATTTTATGAGTCATAATTTATTCAACTTAATAATTAAATGGTGTTATTTAAAAACTTATTTTTTTTTAAGAATTAAAATATTTGTTTTAGAAGTCACTATTTTTAAAAATGAGGGGTCACAAAATATTCCTCTTACAAATTTTGTGCACAATGTACAAAAAGGCGTGATTATGTATAAAATTGCATACTTCGTTTATTCGATTTATTATACAAATAAATGTTTAAAAAAATATGTGTTTTTTATGAAATAAATTTATTGTTTTAGATATCATGTTTTTAAAAAATGAGTGATAGAAAGTTATTCATCCAAACAATTAAGTGCACAACCTATAAAAAGGTGATATAATGTAGAATGCACATACTTTGCTTATTTGATTTATTAAACAAATGGTATTTTTTTAAGTCTTGTTTTTAAAGAGATGAAGTAATATTGTTAAAAGTCATGATTTTTAAAAAGAAGGGATACTAATCTCTTACTATTACCATCTATGTGTGTAGTGTATTGAAAGGTCTTATTATGTAGAATGTGGATACTTTGTTTATTTGATTTATTTAAGAAACGTTATTTTTTAAAAATCATGTTTATTCAGAAATAAAGTAATGTTTTCAGAAGTCGTGATTTTTAAAAGAAGTGTGGTACTAAGCTCTTAATGTTTACAATTTTGTGAACAAAGTATTTAAAGGTTCGATTATGTGGAAATGTGCATCGTTTGAATATTATTTTATAAACAAATGGAGTTTGATAAAAAAATGTCATTTTTTTAACAAATAACATAATTCTCCATAAAAAACGTGATTTAAAAAAATAGGAGTATTAATATGTTAATCATACCAACTGTGAGCGCAATGTATAGTAATGTGTGATCATGTAGAATTTGCATACTTTGTTGGTCCAGATTATTAATCAAATGACGTTTTTCAAAAAGTCATGTTTTTAAAGAAATAAAATAGTTTTTTTTCTCAAGCCATGTTTTTAAAGAAATAAAATAATTTTTTCTGAATTCGTGATTTTTTAAAACAAGGGTATTAAGTTAATTCTACTTCCAATCACACGTGGAATCTATAAAAGTGTACAATCATGTAGAATGTGTAAAATTTGTTTATTCGATTTATTAAACAAATGACATTTTTTTTCAAAGTATTGTTTTTAAGAAATAAACTGACTTTTTTAGAAATCGTAATTCTTTAAATCAATGGGAACTAATATCTTCCACTTACCAATTGCATGGACAATATATAAAAAGGTCCCTTTATATAGAATCCACACACTTTGTTGATTCTATTTATTAAGTAAATGACATTTTTTAAATGTCTTATTTTTCAAGATTTTTTTTGTGGGGACATGATTTATAAAAACAAGGGTTATAAAGTTATTCCTATCACCAATTGCATGAACAACATATAAAAATGTGTGACCATGTAGAATTTTCATACTATGTGGATTCAATTTATTAAATAAATTATGTTTTTTAAAGTCTTGTCTTTTAAGAGATAAAATATTTTTTTTAGAAGTCATAAATTTAAAAAATGAGTGGTACCAATCTCTTCCTATTATGACCTTCATTTGCAAACTATAAAATCTATGATTATGTAGGAAGTGCATACTTTGTTTATTCGATTGGTTAAAGAACTATTTAAAAAAAAAGAATTGTTTTTAACAAATAAAGTAATTTATTTAGAAGTCCTTCTTTTTAAAAATGAGTGTTAGTAAGTTATTTCTCTTACCAATTGTGTGCACAACCTATAAAAGGGTGTGATAATGTAGACTAAAAAAATTTGGTTTATTTGATTTATTAAACAAATGGTGTTTTTAAAAAGTCTTGTTTTTTAGGAAATAATGTAATTCTTTTACAAGTCATAACTTTTTAAAAGGTGGGGTACTAAATTTACTCTCCCTCTTAATAATTGTGTGCACAATGTATAGAAAGGTGTGATTATGTAGAATGTGCATACTCTATTTATTGGATTTAAAACAAGGGAAATTGATCTCTTTCTCTTACCAATTGCATGCACAATATATAAAAAGGTGATATTATATAGAATCTACACACTTTGTTGATTCTATTTTTTAAGTACTTTTTTTTTGAGAAATATTTTTTTTAGAGGATATGATTTTTGGAAAACAAGGGTTACAAAGTTATTCCTCTTACCAATTGCATGAACAATGTATAAAAATGTTTGATCATGTAGAATTTCCATGCTATGTGGATTCGATTTATTAAATAAATGGCGGTTTTGAAAGTCATGTCTTTTAAGAGATAAATTGTTTTTTTTAGAAGTCGTAAATTAAAAAATGAAGGGTGCCAATTTATTCCTCTTAAGAATTTAATCCATAAAAGATAAAAATCTATGAATATGTAGAAAGTGCATACTTTGTTTATTCTATTTATTAAAGAAATGAGTTTTTTTTAAATGTCTTGTTTTTTAAGAAATAAATTAATTTTCTTAGAAGTTGTGAATTTTTAAAAATAGGGGTACTAATCTCTTCATCTTAAAAATTTTCCATCCAATGTATGAAAATCTGTAATTATTTATAGTGTGCATAATTTGTTTCTTCAATTTATTAAAGGACTCAATTTTTTTTTAAAACTCTCGTTTTTAACAAATAAAGTAATTTATTTAGAAGTCCTGCTTTTTAAAAATGAGTGGTAGTAACTTATTTCCCTTACCAATTGTGTGCACAACCTATAAAAGGGTGTGATAATGTAGAATGCACAAACTTGGTTTATTTGATTTATTAAACAAATGATGTTTTTTAAAAAGTCCTTTTTTAGGAAATAATGTAATTGTTTTACAAGTCATGACTTTTAAAAATGCACGGTACTAAACTCTTCGCCTTACCACATGTGTGCATAATGTATATACAGGTGTGATTATGTCGAATGTGCATACTATCTTTATTTGATTGATTAAAGAAATTTTGATTTTTTTTTAAATGACTTTACAAAAACAAGGGTACTAAGATATTTCTGACACCAATTATGTGCACAATGTATAAAAAGGTGTGCTCATGTAGAATGTGCATATTTTATTAATTGAAATTGTTAAACAAGTGTATTTTTTCAAAATTCATCTATATATATATAGTAGTTGAGATATTTGAAAACAAGGGATTCCAATATATTCCTCTTACCAATTTTGTGTGCAACCTATAAAAATCTGTAATCATGTAGAATCTTCTTACTTTCTTTATTCGATTTAGTAAACAAATGACATTTCTTAAAAAACCTTGTTTTTTTAAGAAATAAACTAATTTCTTTAGAAGTTACGATTTTTAAAAATGATGGGGACTAAGTTGTTCCTTTTAACAATAGAATGTACAATGCATAAAATATGGAATTATGTAAAATGTGCATACTTTTTCTATTTGATTGGTTAAGCAAATGCATTTTATTCAATTCATTTTTTTTTAAGAAAGAAACGAAAAAAATCTTAAGTCATGATTTTTAGAAACAAGGGGTACTAATCTCTTCCTCATTAAAACTATGTACGCAATTTATAAAACTATTTGATTATGAATAATTTGCAGACTTTGTTGCATCAACTTATTAAAAAAAAGGTGATTTTTTAAAAGTATTGTTTTTAAGAAGCAAATAAGTTTTTCAGAAAACATGATTTATAAAAATGAGGGGTATAAATCTATTCCTCTTGACAATTGCATGCACAACCAATAAAATTGTGTGATATTGTATAAGGTGCTTACTTTGTTGTTTTGAATCAATAATCAAATGCCATTTTTTAGAAAGTCTTATTTTTTAAGAAATAGATTAAATTCTTAGAACATGTAATTTTTAGAAAGAAGGCACACTAAACTTTAAACTCTTACCAATTGCTTGTGCAATGTATAAAAAGGTTCTATTATGTAGAATGAAGAGATTTCTTGATTACATTTATTAAATAAATGGCATTTTAGAAAATGCTATTTTTGAAAATGAGGAGTGCTAAGATATTCCTCTTACCAACTGTGTGCACAATGTACAAAAACGTGAGATAGTGTAGCATGTGCAAATTTTGTTTATTCCATTTATTAAATATATAATATCTTTTAAAAATTAATGTTTTTTAAGAAATAAGTAATTGTTTTATGAGTCATGATATTAAAAAATGAGGGATACTAATATAATTCCCTTACTAATTGAACGAACAATGTATAAAAAGGTGCAATCATGTAGAATGTGAATACTTTGTTTATTCAATTTATTAAATAAATGGCATTTTTTAAAAATTCTTGTTTTTTATGAATTAAGTAATTCTTTTAGATGTTGTGATTTTTTAAAATGAGAGGTACTAAGTTATTCCTCTTAGAAATTGAGTGTGCAACATATAAAAATTTGTGATCAAGTATAAATTTCATAATTTTTTTATTGGACTCATTAATTAAATGGTGTTACTTAAAAACTTGTGTTTTTAAGAATTAAAGTATTTTTTTTAGAAGTCATGTTTTTTAAAAATGAGGGGTACTAAACTATTCTGCTTACCACTTTTGGGCACAATGTACAAAAATGTGTGATTATGTATAAAATTGCATACTTTGTTTATTCGGTTTATTAAACAAATGGGTTTTTTTTAAAATATGTGTCTTTTTAAGAAATAAAGTATAAAGTAATTATTTAAGAAACAAGGATTTTTACAAACTGAGTGATAGTAAGTTATTCCTCCTAACAATTGAGTGCACAACCTATAAAAAGGTGTGATAATGTAGAATATGCATACTTTACTTATTTTTATCTATTAATCAAATAGTGTTTTTAAAGAGATAAAGTAATGTTTTTAAAGTCACATTTTTTAAAAAGAAGGCATGCTAAGCACTTCCTCTTACCATTTATGTGCGCAAAGGTGCTATTATGTAGAATGTGCATGCTTTATTTATTTTATTTATTAAAGAAATGTTAGTTTTTTTAAATCATGTTTTTTAAGAAATAAAGTAATTTTTTTAGAAGCCGTGATTTTTAAAAGAAGTGGTACTAAGCTATTCATGTTTACGAATATGTGCACAATGTATTTAAGGGTTCAATTATGTATAAATGTGCATAAATTGTTAAGTTGATTTAATAAAAAAATGGAGTTTGATAAAAAAAAATCATGTTTTTTTAGAAATAACGTAATTTTCCATATTAAGTGTGATTAAAAGAAAAATAGGGGTATTAATATGTTACTAATACGAATTGTGAGTGCAAAGTATTAAAATGTGCGATCCTGTAGAATTTTCATACTTTGTTGGTCCACATTATTATAAACAAATGAAGTTTTTTAAAAAGTAATCTTTTTAAAGTTTCTTTTTTTTTTGGAATTCATGGTTTTTAAAAACACGAGTATTAAGTTATTTCTCTTTCCAATCAAATGTGGAATCTATAAAATTGTGCAATCATGTAAAATGCAAAAAATTTATTTATTTGATTATTAAACAAATGACATTTTTTTGAAAGTATTGTTTTTAAGAAATAAGGTGATTTTTTGTAGAAATCATAATTTTTTAAAACAAGGGGCCCTAAGCTCTTCCTCTTACCAATTTTATTGACAATATACAAAAAGGTGCCATTATATCAAATATGCACACTTTGTTTATTCTTTTTATTAAGTAAATGGCATGTTTTAAATGTCTTGTTTTTCAAGACATAATTTTTTTTAGAGGACATGACTTTTAAAAAAAGGGTTACAAAGTTATTCTTCTTATCAAGTGCATGAAAAATGTATACAAAAATTTGATCATGTATAGTTTTCATACTATGTGGATTCGATTTATTAAATAACTGGTGTTTTTGAAAGTCATGTCTTTTAAGAGATAAAATAAATTTTGTAGAATTCGTAAATTTTAAATACTAGGGTTACCAATCTATTCATCTTATGAATTTCATCCACAAACTATAAAAATGGATGATTATGTAGAAAGTGCATACTTTATTTATACCATTTATTATAGAAATGAGTTTTTTTTTAATGTCTTGGGTTTTAAAAAATAAAGTAATTTTTTTAGAAGTTCTGATTTTTTAAAATAAGGGGTACTAATCTCTTCCTCTTACACATTTTCCATCAAATATATGAAAATGTGTGATTATTTATAGTGTGCATACCGTGTTTATTCCATTGATTAAAGAACTGGCATTTTAAAAAAACTCATGTTTTTAACAAATAAAGTAACTTATTTAGAAGTCGTGTTTTTTAAAGATGAGTGGTAGTAAGTTATTTTGCTTACCAATTGTGTGCACAACCTATAAAAGGGTGTTATAATGTAGAATGCCCAAACTTCGTTTATTTTATTTATTAAACAAATGGTACTTTTTTTAAGTCTTTTTTTTAGGAAATAATGTAATTTTTTTACGAGTCATGCTTTTAAAAACATGGAGTACTAAACTCTTTGTCTTACCAAATGTGTGAACAATGTATAGAAAAGTGTGATTATGTGGAATGTGCATACTCTTTTTATTTGATTTATTAAAGAAATGTCGATTTGTTTTTAAATCATGTTTTTTTAAGAAATAAAGTATTTTTTTTAAACATGATTATACAAAAACAAGGATACTAAGATATTCCTGATGCCAATTGTGTGCACAATGTATAAAAATGTGCAATCATGAATAATGTGCATATATAGTTTATTCAAATTGTTAATTAAGTTTCATTTTTTAAAAGTTGTGTTTAGAAAAAAATTAGAAGTTGAGATTTTTGAAAAGAAGGGGTACTAATATACTTCTCTTACCAATTGTGTGTGCAAGCTATAAAAATGTCTGTTCATGTATAATATTATTAATTTGTTTATTTGATTTAGTAAACAAATTGCATTTCTTAAAAAGTGTTATTTTTTTAGAAATAAACTAATTAGTTTGGAAGTTGTGATTTTTAAAAACGATGGGTACTAGGTTGTTCCTTTTAACAATAGCATGCACAATGCATAAAATGTGGAATTATGCAAAATGTGCATACTTTTTCTATTTGATTGGTTAAACAAATGAGTTTTTTAAGTCATGTTTTTTAAGAAAGAAAGGATAAAAATCTTAAGTCATGATTTTAAGAATCAAGGGGTACTAATCTCTTCCTCTTACAATTTGTGTGCGCGATGTACAAAACTATTCGATTATGAAGAATGTTGATACTTTGTTGATTAAAATTATTAAACAAATGGTGTTTCTTAAAAATATTTGTTTTTAAGAAGCAAAGAATTTTTTTAGAGAACACTATTTTAAAAACGAGGGGTACAAAGTTATTCATCTTGAAATTTGCATGCAAATCCTATAAAATTGTGTGATCATGCATAAGGTGGACACTTTGTTTATTTGAATCAATAAACAAATGGCGCTTTTAAGAAAGTATTATTTTTTAAGAAATAAAGTAATTTCTTAGAATACGTGATTTTTAAATAGAGGGGACATTAAACTCTAACTCTTACCTATTGCGTGTACAATGTATAAAATGGTTCCATTCTATAGAATGCAAATACTTTCTTGATTGCATTTATTAAATAAATGGCATTTAGAAAATGCCACTTTTAAAAATGAGGGTTGTTAAGATATTCCTCTAACCAACCATGTGCACAATGTTAAAAAAGGCGAGATTATGTAGCATGAGCAAATTCTGTTTATTCCATTTATTAAATAGATAACATTTTTGAAACGTCGAGATCTTCAAATTCTCCTGATGATGATCCCAGAGTAGGGTTCGAAACGTCGAGATCTTCAACTCTCCAACGTAGCTTCCTTTTTACCTCATATAACAATTTTTTTTTAAATCATGTTTTCTAACAATTAAAGTAATTATTTTATGAGTCATAATTTATTCAACTTATTAACTAAATGTGTTATTTAAAAAATTATTTTTTTAAGAATTAAAATATTTGTTTTAGAAGTCGTGATTTTTAAAAAGGAGGGGTACTAAAATATTCTGCTTACAAATTTTGTGCACAATGTACAAAAAGGTGTGATTATGTATAAAATTGCATACTTAGTTTATTCTATTTATTAAACAAATAGAGGTTTTAAAAATATGTGTTTTTTATGAAATAAAGTTATTCTTTTAGATATCACATTTTTTTTTTAAATGAGTGATAGTAAGTTATTCATCCAAACAATTAAGTGCACAACCTATAAAAAGGTGATATAATGTAGAATGCACATACTTTGTTTATTTGATTTATTAAACAAATGGTATTTTTTAAAGTCTTGTTTTTAAAGAGACGAAGTAATATTTTTCAAAGTCATGATTTTTAAAAAGAAGGGATACTAAGCTCTTCCTATTACCATCTATGTGTGTAGTGTATTGAAAGGTGTTATTATGTAGAATGTGGACACTTTGTTTATTTGATTAATTTAAGAAATGCTATTTTTTTAAAATCATGTTTATTAGGAAATAAAGTAATGTTTTTAGAAGTCATGATTTTTAAAAGAAGTGTGGCACTAAGCTCTTCATGTTTACAATTTTGTGTACAAAGTTTTTAAAGGTTTGATTATGTGGAAATGTGCATAGGTTGAAGATTATTTTATAAACAAATGGAGTTTGATGAAAAAAATGTCATGTTTTCTTAACAAATAACATAATTCTCCATAAAAACATGATTTAAAAAAATAGGAGTATTAATATGTTACTCATACCAATTGTGAGCGCAATGTATAAAAATGTGTGATCATGTAGAATTTGCATACTTTGTTGGTCCAGATTATTAATCAAATCACATTTTTCAAAAAGTTATGTTTTTAAAGAAATAAATTTTTTTTCTTTTTTCTGAAGACATATTTTTAAAGAA
>LPNX010239298.1:15349-28000 GCA_001517045.1 Pseudotsuga menziesii | reverse complement strand
TGGAGCGTTGTTGATTCATCTTTGCTCTTGGCGCAACGCCATCAATTGCCATATATAAAAGCTTCCTAGGCCGCACTATTGCAAATAAACGGTCTATGTAATCAAACATACATTGAAATACCTCATCATAAGTTGAGGGCGAAGGCCGATCTTCCGGATGAAAACAGGGATGGATAATTCCATTCATGTCGAGATATAAATTATCAAACTCCAAGTTATTGGGATTCGGTTTGGTTGTGTCAATGGGTATACTCACGCCATTGATCTGCGATGCCTCCTCCTCCACAACATCTACAATCACCATCGGAAATTTATCCGACAGCCACCGATAAAATGCCGGAACACCCATCTTTTCACCTAAAAATCAGCCTAAAATTCTGAAATATGGATATAAATGTGCTGAAATATGGATATAAATGTGCGCGCGCCCCCTGATTCAAGAACGGTAACAGGATCCAGAGTTTCTGAGCTTTAAAAAATACAGACCCCTCCCTCTAAAAAGCTGAACAGGTAAAGGATTGGATTGCATAAAACAGCTTGCGTTAAACGTTTTTGAACAGCTTGCATAAAAAATTTAAAACACTTCCCTCCAAAAATTGAATTGTAAAGGATTGGATTGCATAAAACGTGTCCGAGATTGTTTGTACCATATGCTATTCTTAGTTTTTCCGAGGTTAAAATATTTTCTTCTTCAATGGATTGGCTGCTATTCTTAGCTTTTTAGACGTTAAAATATTTTCTTCTTCAACCGATTGGCTTGGCTGCTATTCTTAGCTTCTCGAGCATTAAAATATTTTCTTCTTCGCTATTCTTAACTTCTCGCACTTTAAAATATTTTCTTTTCTTCTTCGCTATTCTTAACTTCTCGCACTTTAAAATATTTTCTTTTCTTCTTCTTTTATCAACTGATTTGATGAATGTCCACAAAAATAGAGAGATAGTGATGAAGCATGGTAGCCATTAGAGGTTGCAATATGGTTATATATATATAACATATCACAAACACAACCACATCCACATCATTTTTAAAGCGGTTGATATATGTCGATCTGCATTATTATTAGGAAAAAGTGGAAAATGAGGCTAATTATGTATATCAACCACTTTAATAATATGGTTGGGTAGGTTGTTTAGTTAGCGCTCAACTACATAAGGAGATAATTAAAAAATGATGAATTAAAATATTGATATAAATATATTAAGCAAATAATACACCCCAGTGGGTTAGCTCAAGTGGTTGAGAGTTGTTTACGCTAGCAGAATGTCTCAGGGTCAAATCCTTAGGTGGCTATGCAGGAGCCTCACTCGATGTCCCCACCGTATTAGGCCCCGTAATCAGGGCCGACAATTTACCTCAATGTGTTTACAAGTTAGGTGTCCATAGCTATGTGGTTGAGCTCACTAGCTTAGCAATTCTACCTTTCCATTGCCTTGGCAGCCTGATAAACCCAACCGTAGATTGGCTTGGCTGAACCTTGGTGGTTAGTTGGCTATGTGTGAGCTTGTTGTTCCCCTTTTCCTTGTGGAAATCATGCCCAGCTCAGGGGTGGCAGTTATGCTGAGAGATTGATGAACACAACTGGCCTATAGTTGGGTGGAACGTTGCAGCGACATAGCTAGTTGCGGGACAATTTATTTTCAAAATAAGTGTTCTCTGTGTATTTAATTATGCAATGTATTTGCTTTATGAATTATTATGAACATGATGAATGTGTTCAAATGTATTTGCTTCCGCTGTAAATTATTGCATTATGCATTTTTATGTTATGTTCATGGGGCTAGATGCCCGATTATCATGGCAGCAGCGCAGTAGTCGTGTCCTCTCCATCGGCGAGATGAGGGGAGGGGATGTGACAGTCGATCTAACAAGCATCACGAAATAGCAATGATGTCGTCTACTGCTCGCTAAGGCTTAGTCTAAATTTTGAGGTTGAGTTTGTAGCAGCTAATCCGTAGCTCCGACTATGGCGACTAGCGAGGGCGAATCGGTGCAGCCCTCCTCTTCCCCTTTAGACGTTGCTCTATTTACGCACTTAGTCTCTTCGCAAGTTAAGAAATTCCCTGGATCTATGCCGCCGATGTTTGTTAAGAAATTGGGCGATATCCCTGTGGTTTCCCTCCCTCCTTAGGACACCATCAAGGTAGCATTGTCCTTGACAGATCGAGCTCTAATTGGCATGTTCACCGGGTTGTGGCCTTCCCCGAAAACCACTGAAGGTTGTGTCCAAAGAAACTGAAGACTGCTAATTTCGCAAAATGTGGCCTCTTATTCAGTGGGCATAGGATAATTTATGTTTGATTTTGAATCTAAAGCAGATCGAGATCTGATCTACAGGAATGGCCCGTACTTCATGGGACCGCAGAGTCTATATCTGAACAAGTGGACTCCAGACTTCGACCCTGTTGCAGACATCCTTAAATTCGTCCCAATATGGGTTCGTTTGCCAAATTTTCCAATGCACTATTGGAATCCTGAATCCCCGAAATCAATCAGCAATTCCCTAGGCCGATTTATCGACACGACAAGCCCAAATGATCAATATGCTTGTGATCGAATATGTGTGGAAATAGATCTGGAAGTCAACTTCCCATAACCAGTAAAGCTAACAGTTGGAACTTGGTCACACTTCCAAAAACTGAACTATGAACAATTACATTTCAAATGCAGAGGATGTCATGAACATGGGCACTTCCACAAGAATTGTCCACATAACCAAGAAGCCCATCTAGAAAAGGAAAAAATTGAAGGTTGACAAGCTGCAAAGAATTCCAAAACAAATCCCAAAGTTGTGCAAAGGCCAAGGAAAGAAGCTAAAAAACTTGTCCCCTCTAAGACCACTCTTGTCTCCTCCCCCAAAAAAAAACATCAGTTGAACAAACTCCTCCCAGATCTAGCAGGAACAGTTTTGGCCCTCTAGTGATTATTGAGGAGGTTGAGGATAAAGAGGCATTGGAGGAAGCAACAGAGATTGCTTCGTCGTCCCATCAAGAGACGGTAGTGTAAGGCGTAGATGAAACAAAAACTCTAGAGGGAACAATGGACGAATCTGAACTCGAAGAGTCTGAAGAAGAAGAAGAAGGGGAAATAGGAAAGAACGCGTCTGCTAAGAAAAAATCAACAAGAGGGAGGAAATCAGCAAAGCAACATAGGGAGCAAGCCACTTACAAGGATCCCAACAAACAATAGAAAGGCTTCTTCGAAACCCTAGAAATACCAGACAACAAGGGCTACCCTCTAAAGGGGTCCCTACCTCAATCAAAGGCAAGTAATGAAGGTTCTCTCCTGGAAATGTAGGGGATTGGGTAGCAAGAATAAGGAAGAGGCTATGAAATATTTGATATGTATATCCCAACCAGACCTATTACTCATCCAGGAGACAAGATGGAGGGAAGAACATTCCTCCATACAAGTTTGAAATTTTTGAAAAAAGGAGGAGTAGACTCTAGAGGAGCCGCAGGAGGAATCGACACCCTTTGGGACAGTTCAAAATTTGAGTTAGTAGACAATAAGTCAAGCTCTCACTGGATTTTCACTGGATCCTCTCCCTTCCTAAAAATGCGGTTCCTTTGAGTCCAGAAAAATTAGAATGGCTAAATTGCTTTAATATCGTTAAAGATTGTATTGTCCCTGCGATCCATCATCATGAAGTTTGGGAGATAAGGCTTGACTAGTCTCAGTTCGAAAATTGGAGAAAGGAGAGGAAGATTTACAAATTGTTCTTCGATGGAGCTTCGAAAGTTAATCTAGGGGTAGCCGGAGGGGGAGGGGTTATCTACAATCTCAAAGAAAACATTGAAATAGATTACTCCTAGAGCATTGGGTTTGATACAAACAACAAGGTTGAAGCCTATGGCTTGTGGCAAGGACTAAAGCAACTGGAAAACCTTAGTGTGGATGAAGCCATGGTTTTCGGGGACTCTCGCATAATAATCCGAGCTACGAATGTTCCTAGCCATCTCAAAATTTTGAAATTAGATAGACTTCTACAACGAATAAAGACTCTTACTCGCTCCTTTCGATCAATCAATTTATATCATATCTTGCGAGCATTGAATCAAAAGGAAGATCAAGCTGCCAACAAGGCTACCCGTCTCAACAAAAACAATATTTATGTTAATCACGTTATCTAAGGAGCCAATCTACCTTAAGTGTGTTGTTCTAATGAAGAGTTGCATGAATGCTAATTTCACCATCCTGAACCAACACGATTCGTTAGGAGGTAGGAAGTGTTTCCATTACTCAAAGAAGTTAACCAGTCTATTGAAGGGTAGACGTGACATTTATGGCAGACACATTGATAATTTTAATGAAGTGTTGCAACATGAAGAAGGTCGTCATTCAGTTCTTGGAGGTTATACGTCTAGTTTATGAATTTGGCAATTTTGAACATTGAATTCAAAGGATTGCCTGCCATAGCTACAAGCCAAATTTGTTGTATCAGCATCGATGATTCAATCACTGTTTTTATAATCTAAACCCATAATCGTTTTTGTCAAAAAAAATATCAATATGGATATGAATATTACTAGCACATCAACTTAGTTTGTGGTCGGTGAATGTTCATTGGTCACTCGTCACAAACTAAGCCCAATAAAGATTAAAAAACTAGAGTGAATATTTATGAGAAATGTAAAACCAATCCACATATAGGGAAATTATTTCAATAGAGTGAACCTCTTTTAGCCATTCGAGGACACTCATGGGAGGAGTGGCCAATACCTACACCAACAATATAAACAATGTGAATTTGTTTGTTCTATTTTAATTAGACAATGAGAAACCATACATTAAACATTATTAGTAATAAAAAGCGAGAAAAAGAAAGCTTGATAAGACTATTAAATTTCTTACATACATGGTATCCTATCTCAAACAAGATATATACTTGTCGAATGGTAACAAACTAATTCTACTTCAAACATTAACTCATTGAATCTTACACCTTGTTGCAAATGACGCGAGCTATCGGTTTTTGAGAGCGTGAAGAAACTTGGGTGGAGGGCGTAAGCGAACGGGGACGATCTGCAACACGCGGTCGGTTTGCCTGCCAGGCTTCAAGGACCCTCCCTTGGACCCTGACCCAGAGGACTACGATGGGCGATTTCAAAGGATTGTGGCTTCCTCTGCCCCTCTGTCGTCCAACGTCTCAACATCTTCTCGTTTTGTCAAGAGATCTGAAATTCCGAGTGTCAAGCTCTCCTCTACGGATTCAACAATTAAGGCTGTTACCTTATCAGAAAAAGGGTTGATTGGCTTATTCCCAGGACTGTGGCCCTCCCCCAGATCTATGGAAGTATGGCTCAATAAAAATTGGAGAGTACTCATCCAAGGGGAAGTGTAGCAAATATTCTGCGGCAAGGGCTACTTTGCTTTCATATTTGAAAAAAAGGAGGATCAGGATCTTATCTTAAAGAATGGGCCATATTTTATGGGACCGAGAGGGATGTATCTAAACAAATGGGACCTCTCCTTCAACCCTGAAAAAGATATCCCTAAGGCAGTGCGGCTATGGGACCTCTCCTTCGACCTTGAAAAAGATATCCCTAAGGCACTGCCGGTATTAGTGAAGCTTCCCCATTTGCCACTACACTGCTGGAATGATGAAGACTTCCGTGCAATAGGAAATACCCTAGGGAAATACATAGACAAATCAGAGCCAAAAGCCCCCATGTTTTCATGCGCAAGGATCAGTGTTGAAGTAGATCTAGAGAAAGGGCTTCCAGAAGCCATCAACTTGACAATAGACGGTTGGAATCACATGTAAACCATGGACTACGAATAGATACCTTTCAAATGCAAGTATTGCCATGAATATGGGCATTTTTCCAAGTCTTGCCATGAATATGGGCATTTTTCCAAGTCTTGCCCGAAAAAGCCAGAAAAAAGCTAACCCTGAGGAAGGATGGAATGTAGCCAATAAAAGAAAGGGAGCAAGAGCAGCCCCAACTCAATCTCAAAACACCGTGGCAAAGAATGCAGTCGAAAATAAGTTTCAAGTTCTAGCTTATGAGGAGAAAGAAGAAGGGGAATGCGTGGTGGGGAAAGAGACTAACACCTTGCAAGAGGTTGAAGCCCCAAATGTTTCGACTTCTCATGATATGGAAGAGCAGCTGGCTCAAATCCCTTCGGTCCGAACTCATACAGAAGAAAGACTTGATTCCTCTGCTAACAATGGAGGCACATGCACCCAGTCTAAGACAAGGGAAACATCAGAAGAAGTCTCAGAAAACTCCAATGAAGAAACAGAACCGCTATCTAAAAAAGGAAGAAGACCCAATAAAACCCTCAGAGAACAAGAAGCAGCAAAGGAAAGAGGAGCAGGAAAATAGTCCAACCTAGATTTATTGGTAAGAAAACCACATGCGAACAAATACCTCCTTACCCCTAAAGAAGAAAAGAAGGAAAATGAGAGGGCGCTCCATCAACACAGGAAATAATGAAGCTGGTCTCTTGGAATTGTCGAGGACTGGGAGGAAATCAGAAAATAGAAGTTGTTAAAACAATCAAAACAATGGAAGTCAACTCCATCCTCCTCATCCAAGAGACAAAAAAGACTGCAGAAGACAGTCTTTCATCAATAAAGAAAATCTGGCCTAAAGGTGAAGGAAAAACAGTCAGTGCGACAGAGGCATCAGGAGGCATCCTCACATGGTGGGACAAGGGCAAATTCACAATGCGTTCAGCAATAGAAAATAAGAACTGGCTCTTTGTGGAACTCGAAGACACAGAAAATAATGAAACTATCTGGGTGGGGAACATTTATGGCCCTACCATTCATGTACAAAAAGAATCTTTCTGAAATTCGGGAAAAAGCAATGTCCCTTTATAATTGAGGGAGACTTCAATGTTACTATATCGGCCGAAGAGCGCAGGGGAGGCACCAAAGTCAGAGATCCATTTGGAGAGAGGTTAGAGGACCTGATTTCCTATTGGGATCTAGCAGATATAAAGCCGAAAAATGGCAAGTTCACTTGGAATAATAAAAGGATAGCACTGGGACACATTACAGTCAGGCTTGATAGGGTGCTGGTCAGTCCTCACCTTTTAAAGAATCTAGCCATCCCAGAATCCAAGCTGCTTTGCTCAACTGTTTCGGATCATAAACCAATATGCTTCTCTCTATCTCCTGTGGGGAAGTTGGGACCTCTTCCTTTTCGATTTAATCACCTCTGGATGGAATCGGAAGGTGTCTTCGACATCATCTATAACGCCTGGAGCTGTTTTATATCGGGATCCTCGTCTTACATTGGGAGCAAAAGTTAAAACGTGTCAAATATGATCTCAAGCAATGGGCAACGGAGCACTATCAGGAGCCCAAGATCAGAAAGCTAGAGCTAATCAAGCAGATGGAAATGTTGCACGGACACATGGAGCAAATTGAAGTTACCCAGGAGTTAATTATTCAGGAAACAGAGATGGAAAAAGCGTTGCAAACCACTCTCAGGCATGAGGAGGAAAGTTCAAGGTTGTAGTCTAGGAATCTATGGCTAATCAACGTAGACCAAAATACAAAATTCTTTCAAAATCAGTGCAAGGAAAGGCAACGTAGGAACACCATAAGGGAGCTCAAAAAGGATGACGAAACTTCTACCACAGACCAGGACGAGATCATCAATGAGGTAAGGGTTTTTATTTAAATTTGTATAATAATGAAGAGGAAGTCCTTCCTGAGGATATGGTGAAAATAGTTAAAGACATTCCCTATCTTATCAAACCTGAAGACATCGAAGCCCTAGAAGCTCCCATTTCCGAAGAAGAGATCAAGAGGACCATTTGGTCCCTCCATCCGAACAAATCCCCCAGGCCTAATGGCTTCCCAATTCATTTTTATAGAATGTGTTGGCACTTCATTAAAAAAGATTTGATTCATCTCATTTCTTGGATGTCCAAAGGAAGAATGGGAGGCACAACAAACTCTACCTTCTTGGCCTTAATCCCCAACGAGACTAATCCTACCTCTATTAAACGTTTCAGACCTATTTCTCTATGTAATGCCTCTTATAAAATTTTCTCCAAAGCCCTATCTCTCAGGATGAAAACTATTATCCCTTCCCTAATCTCTCAATATGGTTATATATATATCACAAACACAACCACATCCACATCATTTTTAAAGCGTTTGATATATGTCGATCTGCATTATTTTTAGGAAAAAGTGGAAAATGAGGCTAATTGTGTATATCAACCACTTTAATAATATGGTTGGGTAGGTTGTTTAGTTAGCGCTCATCTACATAAGGAGATAATTAAAAAATTACGACTTAAAATATTGATATAAATATATTAAAACCAATAATATAGCCCGATGGGTTAACTGAAGTGGTTGAGAGTTGTTTACACTAGTAGAAGGTCTCGGGGTCAAATATTTAGGTGGCTATGTCGGGGCCTCACTCGATGTCCCTACCGGGTTAGGGCCCGTAATCAGGGCCGATAATTTACCTCGAGTACCATCTTAGAAAATGGAGAAGTACCCGAGGGTTTCCCAAGCGATGTTCCATCTTAAAAAAATATATTTAAAAACAAATATAATAATAATAATAATAATATCAATATGAAACTCGTTTTGGAATGAGCAACCAAAGACATTGATCATCTAGCGAGAAGACCAGAGAGAACTGAGAGCTGTGATTAATCCGTGGGCCAATGTAATATCCCGATTTTGACCCCAATTGCATTAAAATTGTAAATGATGTAAATATCGTTATTAAATCATGGTGTGGAGCTCAAGGCCAAGGCCCAACCATCGATTTAGCATTTTATGTATAGGCAATTAAAATCGATAGCTATGGTTCTCGTGCTAGCTAGGCACATTATAAAATGAAACATCATGTAAATATGCAATTTAATAAAATTCCCACAAGTAGTTATGCAATGAAACAAATAGATGGGGGCATGATTTCACAAGGAATAGGGAATGAAATTATTCAAACCTTTGAGCCAATAGTGTTAAGCCAAATGTCAATGAGAGAACCCATAAAATCTCAACCACCCATTTTGTCTTATGCACCCAATCATTTAATTCTTCCAGAAGTTGGTTGAGGCAGTTAATGCCTTGGGAGTGGAAAGGTATGGCACTTAAAATTTGTATTGGGGCAAACGATCAATTTTGGAAAATCATGTTTTTGCTTATGGGAAAAGAAAACACCCAGAAATTGGTGCCCATTCCATTCCTCATCCATGGTATTAATTTCCTCACGCAGATGGAGCTAGCTGGGCCTTTTTCTGTCACGTTTTCTGCAGTTACCTTCATTTTTCATGGCAAGAAAATCTGTTTTTGTATTGTACACTCGATGGGAAGAGAGATTCCACAATTTGTGGGTTTTGAAGAGGTCGTTTCTACCCTTGTGAAGCCCATAATCATTTTCTGAAGACGAATTGCTCTCCTAGGGGTTGATTTCCCCATCTGCAATTTCGTTTTTGGTCCCCATGACGTTTTTCTTCATGCCCAACAATTGTATTTTGTTGTTATGTGTATCCTTGTTTTGTTATGAACTGTAGGAGTTGAAGAGGCCCAGAATTTTCTTGATAAACCTAGTGAATAGCGGAACCTCACAAAAAAATCAAGAGGGGCTAGCCAATCTTCTATGCACACCCTGAAGAACACTGGAAGGGAAGGTATGACCTGAGGGACTGTGTAGTAGTGAAGGGGACACTTCCTTGTGTTGGGTGTGCAGGTATTGTGGAGGCAAAGCTAGTTAGATCTTGTGTAGGTGTCCATAGCTCTGTGGTTGAGCTCACTAACTTAGCAATTCAACATTTCCACTGCCTTAGCAGCTTGATAAACCCAATTATAGATTGGCTTGGTTGAACCTTGGTGGTTATTTGGCTATGTGTGAGCTTGTTGTTCCCCTTTTCCTTGCGGAAATCATGCCCATATCGGGGGTGGCAGTTGTGCTGAGAGATTGATGAGCACAACTGGCCTATGGTTGGGTGGAACGTTGCATCGACATAGCTAGTTGCAAGACAACTTATTTTCAAGATAAGTATTCTCTGTGTATTTAATTATGCAATGGATTTGCTTCGAGAATTATTATAAACATGATGAATGTGTTGAAATGTATTTGCTTACGTTGTAAATTATTGCATTATGCATTTGCATATGTATTTTATTTTCAATGCATTTTTATGTTATGTTCATGGGGCTAGATGCCTGATTATCATGGCAGCAACGCAGTAGTCGCGTCCTCTCCATCGACAAGATGATGGAAGGGGACGTGACAGTCAATTTGACAAGCATCACGAAATAGTAGTGATGTCGTCTCTTGCTCGCTCAGGCTTAGTCTGAATTTTGAGGTTGAGTTTGCAGCAGCTAATCCGCAGCTCTTCCCCTTCAGACGCTGTTGCATTTGCGCACTTAGTCTCTTCGCAAGTTAAGAAATCCCCTGGATCTATGCCACCGATGTTTGTTAAGAAATTGGACGATACCCATGTGGTTTCCCTCCCTCCTGAGGACACCATCGGGGTAGCATTGTCCTTGACATATCGAGCTCTGATTGGCACACTCACCGGGTTGTGGCCTTCCCTGAAAACCACTGAAGGTTGTGTCCAAAGAAACTGGAGACCACTAATTTCGTAGAATGTGGCCTCTTATTCAGTGGGCATAGGATATTTTCTATTTGATTTTGAATCTAAAGCAGATCGAGATCTGATCTACATGAATGACCCATACTTCATGGGACCGCAGGGTCTATATCTGAACAGGTGGACTCCAGAATTCGACTCTGTTGCAGGCATCCCTAAAGTTGTCCCAATATGGGTTCGTTTGCCAAATTTGCCAATGCATTGTTGGAATCCCGAATCCCCGAAGTCAATAGGCAATTCCCTAGGCTGATTTATCGACACGGCAAGCCCGGAGGATCAGTATGCTTGTGCTCGAATATGCGTGGAAATAGATCTGGAAGTCGGCTTTCCAGAAGCAGTAAAGCTAAGGGTTGGAACTTGGTCACACTTCCAAAAACTGGACTATGAGCAATTACATTTCAAATGCAGAGGATGTCATGAATATGGTCTAGATGTGGCAAAGATCTAAAAAAAAGTTGTTTAAAAGAAACGGCACTGAAACTGACTTTGAATGAGGAAGTAAAATGGTTGAAGATGACCTCAAGAGAGACATGGTAGGTAGAGGATTGACGCAACTGAAAAGAAAAAAAGACCCCTCTTCCCAAGATTAACCTTTTAAACTCACTTTACAATAATGTTTCTTTATGTGAAGCACTTTTGTAAAATAAGTGAAGTTCACTTTTACAATGATGTTACTGCAAATATTGTATGCAAAAACTAAAAGACTTTAAGTTACTTGCTTTTATACTTCAAGTGAGATGTACTTTTACAATAAAGTAACTTAAAAATAGAAATTACATGCACTTTTAGAAAAGTAACTAACAAGAAGATTTGAACTCAATACCTCTTAATGAATAAAGCAAATTTTAACCAAGTGAGCTAATATTAAAAGGTATGTAAAAGATGGAAAGGGGAAATGTTTTTTTTACTCTTATGTCTCGAAATGCATGCTTGTTTCTTTTCCTGCAAATCACTTCACATAAACTGAAACAAAAAAACTACAAAGAAAAACCCTTTCCCTTATGTTTCAGATTTGTCGCGATCACACAAGGTGCGTGGAAAAGAGCATACGTAGATCAGGAAGGAAACAATTCGAAACAAAAAATAGAACTAGATCTGAAAAGAATATGAGAAATTATCTTGAAAATTTACAAAAAAACGTCACTGTAACAATATACCTTTAGATTTGATGAAATGGACGTATCTTGGGCAAATATAAACCTTTTTCGATCAAACAAAAATTGTTATCCAATGGAAACAACATTTTAAATGCAATGGAACACCTCTCACATCCCAAAAATGCATAAAAAATTCAGAACCAGAAACCCTTTCAATACTTCAACAACATCAGTTCAAGATATAGATCACCAACGAAAGCGGCTCTTCATAAACACTCTGATACCATGTTTGGGTACACATGATACATCAAAAAGTCCAAACACCTAGAGAAGCCACTCACACAAACAGATCATAGATCAACACACCGATGTTTTCACGTGGTTTAAACCCTTGAAAGGGAAACACTCCACGACCCTGGCTAAATATCTACTTGAGGCAATTTATTATGCAAAAGAAAAAAGTGACAAATGAGCTTCTTATAATTGATCAACTAGCCAATGACCCTCCACGCTCTTTAAAGATATATCATGGACCAATCGGGTTCTAAGCCACATATCAAAGGTAGTTATGATCTAAGAGAATATGAACCGTTAGATCACTCTATGTTTAGAATATATCGTGATTGTCGGATTAGATATTTACAAATGCATACTAACACATACTAAAGAAACACACTTTTAATAAGGAACATATTATAACAAGTTGCTCTTAACTAACTCCTAAGTGTCTAAATATTCTAACACTCCATGCCAAGAAAAATGTTCACACATAGCTCTACATTAGCCTCAACAACTAGCATACCCTTAGCTCCACAATACCTACCCCACACAACCCATTCCATGCTCATGCATCCCCTTCACCAATCTGTGTCCCTCGAGCAATCCATCTTGTCAAGCGTTTCTAGCGTGTGCATAGAAGGAGTCCAATTGGTTTCCTCATGCCAGGAACCTACCTGTAACTTTCATTCATCA
>LPNX010239298.1:1832-15143 GCA_001517045.1 Pseudotsuga menziesii | reverse complement strand
TATATATATATATATATCTTAGCGATGGCGCTGGGACAATTTGTTGTTCCTATGAGGGACTAGGTCTGTGAAAGCGAACGTAAATTTAGTTTAAGGAGAGAATAAGTCTCAAGTGAGTCTGGGTGAACGATGTGTGAGTCTAAGGAGAGTCTATGTGAATGAAATATTTATCTGTCAAGAGGATGCATAAGTTCTAGGATATGGTAAGGTCAATTTCCTAAAGGCATAAGGTAAGGGAGGATGTGATTGACATGGATTTCGATCTTGGAGAAAAAAGTATTGTTGAAATGTTCTAGAGCTCTCTTTATCCCCATGCTTCCATAACTACATGAGGGGCCTTCTCCCACCAACCTCAGACATGAAAATAAATGAATTTGGGTGAAGGAAATAAAATGTAGTACTTAGGTCATTCAAGGCTCATGACAACAACAAGAGTGGATTTATTGTTAACACTTAGCAGTCAAGGATTCAATCCCCATAGGCCTCCTTTCCTCTTCCCCTCTATCAGAATCATAACCCCTTTGGTGCAACTTACACAACCATCTTAGTCCATTCATATTATTTATCAACATAACATAATTTACATATTATCCTGATTGGTTTAATAAGACAATCGTACACTTCAAATAAGAATGCATTTATGTAATGTATTTAATATATATTCTAAGGGTCAAACTAGGGGTATTATGATCCCCTCCCCCTTCAAACAACACTGCCCTCAATGTTTGCTCAAAACTGGAACAAAAATGGGTATGCCTCCCTCAAGGCATCCTCCAACTCCCATGTAGCCTCCTTGAGGCCAAAGTCCTGCCTGTGCACATTTACCTACCCGATGACTTGGTTCTGGAGCAATGTTACCTTCCTATCTAGGATGCATAGTGGATCTGTTTGGTATTATCCATCAAGTTCCACTTGAATCACATCCTAATCAATTACATGGTTAGGATCATGTACATACTTCTTAAGTAAATAAAGAAAAACATTATGAGCTCTAGTTTAGCAGGAAATGCAAGTCTATATTTGACTATCCCTATCCTCTCAAGCACATGAAATGGCCCACAATATCTTGGTGATAGATTGTCACAACTCCCAAGCTTCAAGGAACTCTTCCTTGGCCTAGCTATGAAGTAAACATGATCTCTAACATTGAATTACCTATGCATTCTATTTTTATTTGCATAGCTTTTCTACCTATCTCGGGTTTCTTTTAAATTATGCCCAACTCTTTCAACCTCTTGATCCATTTCCTTACTCAATTTTGTCCGAAGAATAACTATATTCACTAGACTATCCCAAGTATCCAGTGTCTTGCACCTTCTTCCATATAGAGCCTCAAATGGAATCATTCCCAATTATGTTTGATGCCCATTGTTATAAGTGAACTCAACCAAATGTAGGTAATATTCCCACTTGGATTGTATGTCCATCACATGCATGCAAAGCATGTCTTCGAGCACTTGATTCACTCTTTCTGTCTGTCCATATTTCTATGGATGGTAGGTTGTGTTAAATTTCAACTGAGTTCCTTAGATCTTAGAACAAGCCCTTCCAAAAATTGGAAGCAAACTTAGTATCGATGTTTGAAACTATGGCCTTAGGAAATCCATGAAACCTGAATATCTCCTTCATGAAAATCCTTGGAATGTCAGTTGCTTTACAAGTGAATTTAACATGTATGAAATCCATCACTTTAGATAATTTTTCCACCATAGCCATGATGGAATCATGTTGTCTTATTTTCATTGGAAACCTTGTAGTAAAATCCATGGAAATTACTTCCCATTTCCATTCAAGTACAAGAAATGGTTGAAGCAAACTTGTTGGGTGTTGATGCTCAACCTTCACATGTTGACATTTCATGCACTTAGAAATATACTCAGCAATGTCATTTTTCATCCCTAGCCAAAAGTATTTATTTCTAGCTGTAAAAATTATTTTTTAATATCTTGGGTGACCAAAATATGGCATTGCATGAATATCTTCCATAAAAGTCTTTCTCAAATTTCCAACATTAGGAATATACAGTCTATCCTTGAAACTAAGAAGTCCTTCTTCCAGTCAGTAACCCTCATACTTCTTCATACCATTTGACTAGTTCAATCCATCCCTAACTTGAGCATTAGTAAGGGAATCGATGATTATTTGCCTCAAGTATGATTTGCAAACACTAACGAATTCCACATGCATGGTGTGCAATTTCTCGTTGAGTGCGCCAACCAGTTGGTTCACCTTTCCTTTTATATGTTTGATCTTGAAATTGAATCCACAAAGGAACTCCAACCATATAGCTTGCTTGGCATTAAACATGGACTATTTAAGCAAATGTTTCAAACTGCAATGGTATGTTATGAGCTCAAATTTCATTCCCATCAGACAGTGCATACACATCTTCATTGTGTGCACTATGGCAATGAGTTCCAAATCATGGATAACATAGTTCTTCTCGCACTCCTTCAGTTTCTGTGTTTCATAGCTCACCACATGGTTGTCCTATATGAGAACTCCTTTGATGCCCTACTTTCACGCGTCGGTGGACACCAAGAAATATTTTTTGTGTATGCATTTCTCAAAACTAGTGCTATGATGAGGAGCTTCTTGATAGCCGGAAGTTTCTTTCACACTTCTACACCCATTCAAACTTAATCCCCTTCTTTTGTAAAAAAGTGATTGGGTACCCTAGAGAATCCTCAATGAATATTCTGTAATAACCTGCAAGGCCCATGAAAGACCTCATATTTGTCACATTCTTCAGGTTTTGGCAATTCATAATCACTTCAATCTTTTCTGGGTCCACCAATATACCTTCTATTGATACAATGTGTCCCAAATAATGAATATCCTTCTTGAAAAAATCACATTTGTTGAGCTTTGCCTACAATTGATGCTTCCTGAGCAATTGCAAAATCATGCTCTTTCTCATTCTTAGAATAGATGAGAATGTCATCTAAGAATGTCAATATGAATTTATCCAAATATTGATCGAACACAATATTCATTGTTAGAGTTTATAAAGACACAGGAGTGTAACCAGGATCACTAAAAGAATAACCAAGCATAGAAACAAAAATGAACATGGAGCTCATTTAACCATGGTGATGATCTATCATCCCCCAACCATAGACAATGAAACACTATTGTCTCCCCTGAGCTCACTTTCTAATAAAGATAAAGTACGTCTAGATAGTAGTAGCATAGACCCCAATAATATAAAGAAAAACTTCTCCAAAGTATATAACCCCAAAAACAATATTCTAATAGAAGTAGCGAACTTCTTCCTCCACTAGAGTGAAATTTCTTGAATGCTTGATGTGAAAATGAAGTGAGGCACCTTCTATTTATACTTTATGTTGCTGACATTTTGATTTTTTTCACCTTGGTCATATTATCCCTTTAACTGGGGATGACTTCCCTTTATGCAACAATAACTTACCTTTTATTGTTATATTTCTTGGGCCGACCTATGTTCAAGTCAAAGCATCCTCGGTCACTAACTTGCTTCTGGGAGTCCCTAATCTTACAATCAATGCTCCATGGCTTAAGGTCTTCCCTCGGGAGAGCAATAAGACCATTTGTCCACTTGTTATTGAAAGAAATTTTTTCTAACCTTTCCAGTATCCCCAGGCCAATAGTTCTCAGCAATGCATACCAGGCATAGGCCCCCATCTACCATCCATCCATCGTCCATCTAGTCCAACTACCTACCCTCCATCCACTGATAAATGTCGAGGTGGGTTAGTGGGGACCTTCACCCGCCTATCCCTCACTCCATGCCTCAATTCTAAGTAACCAGTATGTATACACTTTATGATGTGATAACTTTCTAAACTGATTAGTGAGTAGAGCTTATTTACGAGAGCCAATTTATGAGCGGATGAATGAGGAGGCTTGCCAACTTGCTTACATTCATTTAGAGAAAAAGAAGTAGGACCACAATGGTTACTATGCTTGGCTATTGAGCTATTAGAGTAGTTCAAAGGTACGAATGCCCTTTAAACTCATCAATTGCTAGTTCCCGGTTCGCTTTATCCCCATGGCCCATTGCCCCATTTCATTAGATTAGCTGCTTCTTATACTAGCTCTGATGATGCTCGATTTATAACAGTTGTTTAAACATGTGCTTCATATCATTAAAATGCTTTTGTAGGTGCAGATGAATCAGTACCATTAAGGGCATAGGTCGCACCTATTGCAGTTTAACCAGTTTCTTCACCACTAACATCTTAGCCAGCACTTGAGAAAGCACCCCCATCACCAGGGGTTAGAGATCGAGTTTACTTGGTTCCATGTCAGTTCTAGTTCGAATCGAGTAACGATGATTGAAGGGCCCTCCCAACAATACCATTACCAACGATGCCTCACGTAGTTACTACAACAACACTCCCTCTTATCCAGGGAGGCATCATCAATATCATCACACCGAAATATATATGGATATCATCTATACATCTCAATTGTCTCGAACATATCTATATCATAAGGAGCGTCTTCCAACATAATCTCAGTCCGTTAAGAAGTGTTTGCATGCACCAGCTCCACCTAGTCCATCGAGAAGCTGCCTCAGCTCAACCCGGTACATCGGGCCTCAGCTCAACCCAGTGCATCGGGGAACATGCACCAAATCAACATGCCTCAAATTAACCCAATTTATTGGAGAACATGCATGTGCTCAATGTGCCTCGGGGGATGTAACCAAAAGAGCTCACTGGGTTTACAACCACTAGTCAAATATCACCAAATCATGGGCTACAACCTCATAATGACCACATGGGATGCAACCTCATGTGGGATTACAAGGGCTACAACTGCATGTGATACTTTGTCCACTACGTCAAGGGCTACAACTGCATGTGATACTTTGTCCACTACGTCAAGGGCTACAACCTCATGTCGTCCACAAGGTCTACAACTACATGTGGGTTTGCAAGGGATACAACCGCATGTGAGACTTTCATCATGTTCGCATGGGATATGACCTCAAAGGACAAAATGGGATACAACCCATAAATGTCCCAACCACAATGGTTGTTGGGCACCAACCCAGTGATAAGTCTCTCAACCATAAGGGTTGCTGGGCACCAACCTAGTGACAAGTCTCCCAACCATAAGGGTTGCTGGGAACCAACCCAGTGACAAGTCTCCCAACCACAAGGGTTGTTGGGTACCATCCCAGTGACAAGTCTCCCAACCACAAGGGTTGTCGAGCACCAACATAGTGATGAGACATTCCAAGCCACAAGGACTGCTGGGAACCAACCCAGAGACTCCAACACAACTCAATCCATCGGTGAGTTCATACACAAGTACCAATGTGCGCCAGCCTCTCCACCCCATCTTAGGATGTCTGAGAGATTTCCTCATTCTACCATGGTAATTGGGAGCATACACTAGCCTCTCCATTGCATCTTAGGATGTCTGAGAGATCTCCTCACTCCCTATCAAAGTGATTGGGAGAATGCTTAATCTTTGTATAATCATCCTTACCATTTACGAAGGAATATAATCATGGATACAACCTCCCCACTCCATCCTAGAGTGTCTAGGAGCAAAATAAATCTTCCCTCTTAACGAAGGAATCAATAATGGGACTAATCTCCCCAGTCCATCACAAAGTGTCAGGGAGTAAAGTACGGTCCCATCCTATATCTATAGGTGCTAATGTGCTCTTTATAAACCTTCACACGTATCAAGTAACAAAAGCATAAAATATATCGGGGTAGGCATTTCTGCCTTTCCCTATTCCAGACATGAAATGCAAATAAATGAAATAATAACAAATCACATGACTGAATTCATGTACATGTATGGGAGAGTATCAAGTAACTAGTCTCCCCACCCCATCACAAGGTGTCTGGGAGAATATGTGGTACTGCCATTGGACCACTCACCCTTAGCCAAGCCACATGGCTAACATTTTTTTGATATAATCATGATAATCACATCTCCCTATATCCTAGAGCACTTGCTCCCTCTGTATCTGAGCATCATGCTCCCTCTCTAGAGATATCCACATGTTAGTCCATCAACTTATCACTTTGAGTACCAATTTGAACACCAACTTTCACAGAGAAAATGAGCACAGTTCCTTAAAGTGTATGTATCAGTTCTGGTGATGACATGGTACATCAAGGATCCCTCAACTGTCTTTATGGATCGCCGTTAGTGTAGCCATGTACTCACAGTCATCATGTTGGATCTGCTTAGGATCTTAAGTATGTTCTTCCCTTTAAAACCTAGGAAGAGATCATTAGGTTTCCGCCACACCATCAATAAGTGATGCAATAGTCCAAGATCCTCATCTTAAGGGCTAACTCCCTTTATCTCTTCATAAAACAACTGATTAACCCTCGTCCTCCAGGACTAACATACTCTAATCCATTTGTCATGACTCTAACTGGAAACCAACTACTTTCTGTGATCATGTAGTAGAGAGAGACCAACATACGATGGAGCCTTCTACTCCCAATCACAAACATCTATATGAGATCCTTTGGGTGTGTGGGTCATGTATCCACATATAGCTGGATGTGTTAGGTTCTCGTATGTCTGCTATTACTTCTAACTAGTCATGACTTCCATTTAATTGTTTCGTATGGAATTCATCCTTTTTCCTGATATGTAGTATGGGTTGAGAGTCATGCTCCTAAAGCTTCCTGCTTCTAATCAATTTGCTCTTTCTCAATCATTGAATACCAACATGATCTATACTTCCATCAAGTGTTCAACTTAACAAGTCTCATCATCCTTCTCTTGTAGGCCACAACATATGGTCTTTTTTCTACTAGTCAAATTCCGTTAGATGGTTAGCGACATTGCATACTCAAATTTAATCAATTCATATGAAATAGAAATAGTTCACACTGTTATGTAGGCATCTTAACCAATGCTTCAACACAACATATATATGATAACTATCTGGATGCATACTATATCCATCAAAACATACTATCAAGACTATCACTACTATAAGTATGTTAGAAGGAGATATCATCTTATATGGTACATGGAATGTTGTGCAACATTACATGCCATTTAAACAATGGTGTACATAACAAATACTACATGAGCCTATTATGCATCAATAAAAAAACTATATCACATGCTCAACAAACTTCCTAATTTTAGGAATATAAATCTGATCTAATCTACAAGAGAAATAAATCCAAATAGTCATCTTTTATTGTTTTGTGGGTGGGATCCCACTACCTTCTTGTAGAAGCATGAGAGTCCTTTGATATTCATCTTCTTCATGGAGTCCTACCAACGATCTTTTGTAGTTCCTTTTGAGTCATCATTCATTGACCTTTTATGTGGAGTGTCTTCATCAACATCTGCAGTTGAGGCTTCATGCTTCCTTTTATTTGAATCGTGACAATTTCTGGCAAAGTGTCTGTATTTATGGCATCTATAGCACTAGATGTGTGAAATACCCTTCTTCTTCTTTTGTTCTAGAATAGGGATTGATCTTCCATCTTTGTCTTTCTTGTCGTGAAACTTTCTACCCTTAAATTTTCCTTTCTTGACATGAGATGTAAGGGATTGACTTTATTCATGTTGATTGCCATGTAGTCTACCTCTCACTGCAAGTCTTGTCTCTTCTTGCATGTAAACTACCCATTTACGATCAAACATGGGAAACTTGGGTTTCCCAATAAGACTCTAAATGAATGGTTCCCAAGATGGAGGGAGACAATTAAGAGTGTTCATGACAAGTTCGATATCATTAAGTGGATCTCCAATGGTGCTTAGTTGATCTCTTATCTCTAAGATCCTCATGAAGTAAGAAGCAACTAACTATGAGCTTGAAATATTGAGATTTGATAGTTGATTTCTCAAGGCAATGGCACAGTTGATATTTCTATATTCAAATAGCTTCCTCAAGGCTCTAAACATCTTCCGGGCAGTCTTCTTTTGAGATATATGAGGAACCAAATGATCTCTTCCTGAATCTATCAAGATTCTCCTTACCCATGCATTATTCTTCCTCCTTTGAGTCTTCTTGGCTTCCTCTTCTAGTTCTGGAACCGTCTCATTTACAAACTTCAAAAGATTGTTTTCTCCTAAGATAAGAAGAACCCTAGACTTCCATGAGTTGAAATTGGAAGTCCCATCAAGCCTATCTTCAACTTTCATGCCAATCATCTTGACTGCAGAACTGAACAAAAAACCCTAGCAGGAGCTAGGTCAATTTTGAAGTATGGATACTTGCAAATATGAACCCACAAATAGTTGCACCTTACTAAGGTGAGTTGAAGCAAGGTAAGATCGATCCAAAACTATGGACAAAAGGGCTAGATCCAAGGAGCCCTAGGTCTCGACCCCAACAATATTAGGTCAAAAAATGAAACTTCACCAAATTGAATTGGGCCTCCACAAAAAGATGCGCCCTCTTAGGGAAAGTTGCCCAATGCTCCTTTCTAGATAAAGTATGGTTGAAAACACTCCAATGTATGGAGCCCTATTTTTAGAAAATGGCTTCTTTTAACACGACTTTGATACCATGTTAGATTTTATAAAGACATAGAAGTATAACTAGGATCACTAAAAGAATAATAAATCACAAAAACAAAATTGAATACGGATCTCATTTAACCACAGTGATGATCTATCACCCCCCAACCATATACAATGCAACACTATTGTCTCCCTCGAGCTCACACTTTCCAATAGAGATCAATGCACATCGAGATAGTAGTAGCGTAAAACCCAAGAATACAAAGAGAAAATTCTAGAAAGTAGACAACCCCAAAAACAATATCCTAATAGAAGCAACGAACTTCTTCCTTCACTAGATTGAACTTGCTTGAATGCTTGATGTGAAAATGGAAGTGAGACGCCTTCTCTTTATACGTTATGTTGTAAGCAATTTGATTTTTTTCAATTGGGCCGACTGTCTCTTTAACTGGGGTTGGCTTTTCTTTATGCAACAATAAATTACCTTTTATTGTTATATTTCTTGGGCCAACTTGTGTGAGGATGCTTCATGCAACTACTACAACAACATTCATGAGGCACATGAAAGTAGCTAGTGCATCGGTGAGACCAAATGACACTGTTGTACATTCATCATGGTTGTATTGCATTCTGAACATTGTCTTATAGATAACTTCTTCATTAGTTTGGACTTGATGGTAACCCAACCTCACGTCGATCTTTGAAAATAATCTCACCCCTCTCATTTCATCAAACCGATCACCAATTGGAGGCAATGGATACTTTCTCTTCACTGTGGATTGTTCAATTGTGTGTAATATACAGCTTGAGCGTTCCATATTTCTTCTTCACAAATATGAAAGAGGATCACCATGGAGATACACTTGGCCTAATGTATTTATTTTCCAACGGTTCCTATAATTGCATCTTTAGCTCCAACAAGTTTGGTGCACTCATCTTGTAAGGTGTCTTAGACATTGGTGCAATTCCTAACACAAGATCAGTTATGAAATCAATGTCCCTCTTTCGAGGGAGTCCTGGAACCTCATTGAGGAATATATCCTTGAATTCTCGCAGGACTCTATAATCTTCCAATCTCAAAACTTATTTTTTGTTATTCCCTGTACATGGGTTGCATACAATTGACAACCTTTTCCGAAGAATTTCTTCATCTATATGGCTCAAATTTGTCTAACAGAAACATCCTTTAAGATGCCTCTTATTGTTTTGGGGTTTCCTTCTTCATCAATCCACTCAAATCTCTTATTGTAGTAGTCGAGCTTTACTCTACGTGCTTCCAACCAATCCATCACATATAGAACATCATAAGAACCAAGTGGCAGAATTTTTAAACATGCCCTTGTAAATAACCTATTCATTTCCAATGGACAACTTAGATTCACTAGTTCATTGACTTTCCTCTTGGTTCCAGTGGCTAGCTAAACGAACCATGATCTTTCATGCTTTGTTTTATTGTATGCAGTTACACTCAGTTCCATTCAGTTGCATGTAGTACCATTTTGTTCAGCTCAGTTAACAACTCAGTTAGAGTTAATTAATTAATGGAAGGCGCATATCTTCATGTGGAAGATAATTATGGAGTGCCAGCTTAACACCGGATCAGTATGGGGTGCATGATTAAAGATGGATCAGTGTTCTAAGTGTTAACAAGTTGTTGCTACATGCAACGATTCTATCTTTGTTGTAAAACCTATTTGACTTGTTATTAAACTGCTATGCACTTGGCAAGTTAGATACGGTGTTCCATTCTATCTCCACTCTCTGGAGCTCTTTGTGAAAGCAATCTGCTATTGTGTTGTAATCATTCTCTGTTACTAATCTATCATAATCTAAGATTGTTTGCTAGGCTTTTTATCCTCTGAATCAGTAGAGGGTTTTCCCAAGGTATATCCTGTGTTCTATGGTTTGATTTATGTCTTTGGATTATTGATGAGATTTATATGCACTGTTATTATGGATTAAAGTTTTAAATTTCAAGTTTCTTCATATTTTTCTCAATCACTAACAAGTAGGCTTAGACCCTTTCTTCCTTTGGTCAAACCTCTCCCTCTTTTTGTCCTTCCATGCCTTCTAGAATTATTGCCTACTTTTATTTTGCTCATAACAGTACTTGGAATTCCTCATTAACAACCTTCCTTGGCTATGCATATTAACAACTTGGCCTTCCTTGGTTTTCCAGATTAAAAACCTCCACATCCCTTCTAGCGAGAGTTAACGCCTAGCAGGCCTTTAGCCTCACTTGAGCTAGTGATGGGAGCAAGTCCATTCTTCCTTCCACACACACACAACCATTGAACCGTGGGCTCATTGAAGCTTCAATGTGCATCATGTGGAAGCCTTGCTATCTTGGCAGAAAAGAGGCCAAGACCAATATTTCAATTTAAATTAAAAAAAATTACTTAAGCCAAAATTACCAATTTCGAAATCAAATACAAAAGATAAAATTTTCCTTCGGAAAAAAAAAGAAACAAAACATCTATATACCTCTTAAATAAGTAAAAGTTCTCCACTACATCCAGGTTGCACAATTTGCAAACAAATTTTTAAAATTTTCAAACACTTAACTTCAACAGATACTCCAATCCCCATTTCGTGCAAAATATAGACCTCTAGAAAATCCTCCCATTCTCCATTCCCTATGAACGAGTCTTCTGGAGAATCCTTACGAAAAAGACCTTTGGAGTATCTTTCAAAAATGTCATAAATTGAATAATTAGAGCAATAACTGTTGCCAAATTTTTGTGGTGATAGATTATTGATGTAATCGGAGAAACCACAGTATCGAAATGACCAAGTCGACGTTTCGAATCCATATCAGGATCCATCATCAGGACAAGTCGAATGTGGAGAGAGTGAGAACCCAAGTTAAATACTGGAACCGGTAGGTCGGCTGCGAGGACTAGGGTTTGCTAAGTCGGACAATATTTTTAATTTTAATTGGTTTCAAAGTGCGCGAAAAATTTAATCCCTACACCTAAATCTGGGGAAAAATGTTTATATTATTCAAATTTTTAAATTTTTATTATTAAATTTTTACAAAGCTGAATTAAGACAATATGAAAAGATTTTTGTTTAAGGAAAAAAGCTGATTTAAATTATTAATAACCCTAAATTTATTGAATTGATTTTTAAAAACCCACCCAATGCCCCAAAAGTTTCAAAACCCTAAAAAATAAATTTATTATCAATAATAACAATTTTAAAAGCTTTAATATTAAACCTACAAACTTGGAATTTATAAATTTATTGTTATAAATAACAAATTAAAACCCTAAAGTTATTAATTTTGTTATTATTAATGAGATATAATATTAATTATAATTAGATTTCATTGAAAGGTAACTTAATTTTAGGATTTTAAAGGGTGAAATGTTAAAGTTAACCCTTTAAAACCTCAAGTTTAAATATTAATATCACTAATAATGATTTTTAACAACCTTAATAATAAATTTAAAGACCTTAAAGTTTTTAAATTAATTATTATTAATAACAAAAAAAACCTACATAATAAATTTAAAAACCTTAAGTTATTGAATATATTATCATCAATAATCATTTTTAAAAACCTTAATAATAAAGGTTGAAATGTTAAAGTTAAGGATAATAATGTTTATATTTTTAATTTTACAAGGTTGATTTTAATTATTAATAACCTAAAGTTTTTTAATTTGATTTTTTAGAAACCCACCCAATGCCCCAAAAGTTCCAAAACCCTAAAAATATAACTTTATTATCCTTAATAACAATTTAAAAGGCTTTTAATATTAAAACTAAAAACTTAAAGTTTTAAATTTATTGTTATTAATAACAAATTAAACACCTAAAGTTATTAAAATTGTTATTATTAATGAATTTTAATAATAATTATAATTAGATTTCAATGAGAGTAACTTAATTTTAGGAATTTAAAGGTTGAAATCAAGGGTTGATTTCAATTTCGTTTAAAATCCTAAAGAATTGAAGGGAATTATAAGGTTAAAAGGTTGATTTTATATTAAAAACCTAAAGTTATTAAATTGCATTAAGATTGATCTTTCAATTTTAAAATTAATTTTTTGGGTATTTTAAAAATAAGGTTTTATTTAAGGACAGGGAAGGAGGACTAAGGGGGGGAAGGGCTTGAAAGGGGCAGAAAGAACACGGTTAAGGGACAGAGTGGCCTTTCCGATTGAGAATAGCTGGAAGCCAACTAGTGCTCACCTCGAGGCCACCATCCCTATTTAGGTTGTGTGGGAGTTTGGTAATCTCTAAGGCCTCTCTAAATTTTCTTTTAAAATAGTGGTCTTCTTTCGCGAGGATGATGGTGTCTTCTAAGCAGATGTGATGGTTGGTTTTGGCTACATGTTCCGCTAGGGCTGAGGAACGGATACGTTCTTTTCTAATGTCCGCCCCATGTTCTTTTAGCCGTGTGTGGAAAGAGCGTCCCGTCTCACCTATATAGCTGATCTTGCACGAGCAAGGGATCTTATAAACCCCTCTGAATTGTGTATGATCAACTGGATCTTTAACGGATCTCATTCTTTTCTTAATGGTCTCTAGGGGTTTGAACGAAGTTGTGATGTTGTTCTTGTTGAGGATTCTAGCGATCTTATCAATCACCCCTTGTATATACGGTAAGTAAGCTCGTGGGTTGGTGGTGGTCTTGTTGTCAGAGGTTTTCACTCCCGTAAGGTTCTTGTTATGGGTTTTGCCAAGGGTCTTTGTGATGACCTTGGGTTTGTAACCTATGTTTGTGAAGACTTCTTTGAGGTGGTCTTTCTCTTTTTCAATATGTTCCGAATCTGCGATCCTTGAGGCTCTCACTGCCAGAGTATTGAGAACACCTATCTTCTGGGAAGGATGGTGGTGGGAGTCAGCGTG
>LPNX010239294.1:412690-489748 GCA_001517045.1 Pseudotsuga menziesii | reverse complement strand
CACCGACATCGGATCAGCGCAACGGACTCCACCAACCTCCTCATTGGAGGTAATCTTAATCAAAAACACCATTACACTTTTATTTGCTGTTCTTATTGCATGATATTTACGTTTACTGCTTTAGCTTAGTTTTTACTTCAGTCTATTTTTATTTACTTCATTGAACTGCTACTAAGGATTTCAGATTCCTTAGTAGGTGCTCATCAGCACAAGCTAGGGTGAAAACCCTAGCTACAATGATGTAATTTCCCAGACTAAAAATTCAATTATTTCCTTTAAAGACTTGATCTATCGATCTTTGTGTGTGTAGCCTTGATCCACGAATCATTTTTTTAATCTTTTTGAATAAGGTTTATGTAAATCTGAAATGCAGTCTTGTTTGTGTTTAATTAGTTTTATCTGTTTTCGATTCAATATGTATGGGAATTCATCCTAATATCTTCGTGGTATTGAGTCCCAATCATAAGAGGAAACGAGGCTCTTCCTATATATAATAATTTAATTATACTGTGTGTATTTAATTTTTATTATCAGATGTTTTTAAAACTTGGCTTGGAAACCACAATGTGGAGCTTGCCCAAACGTCGATCCTTCTCTCATGAGGAATATTGTGAAAGCTGGCATATTTAACTGTGTAAATATTTAATTGAACAGATTGTTTTTTAAACTGAGGGATTCGATCCCATGATTATCGTGTGAGTATGTGGATATTATAACAAATAGTCTTGATTCTTGAAAGATTTCGGTAGCCACAATGTGGCCTTACCCTCGATGGTTCGCTTCAATCGTGATAATAAATTAATCAGTGAGTTTGTCGACTTCACTTAATCTATTCCTTGATTATCTAATCCTATTAATTAAAGTTAAGGGATCCTCAACCCCTTACTTTATAATATATTCTTAAACGGATTCAATCCCATGACTTGTAATGCGATCTCAAGTATTAGTTCAAGATTTTATGTAACCTAGGGTAGCCACGATGTGGACTTATGACCGTATACTTTAGGTGTTAATGATTTCTATTAAACAAACGATCTTCGATCCACATGTTTCTTCTATCACCATTCTATACTGATAGAAAGGAAAAGATCTCATAACTCTTGTAATTACTTTCTTGGTTTAATTAGACTTACAATGATAGCATTGTTTATTCCTTTCAAGGGATTCTATTCAATACTTAAAACCTTAACTAAGTTTTTTTATAATCTATAATACTATTAAGAAGAATCCTAGCTATATTATACTAAGCATTACAGATCTATATGATAATAACATTATAATTGTATACTGTTAATTTGTATAAAGAAATTCAATAAATGCTAAGTAAATGGATTTTATTTGCTTACCTAGAAAGAAAATAACATATCCATACTTATAATCAGAAATTGAGATTGATTTGTAATATCAGTCGCTGAATTAAATTTGAAATGCAGAGTAATATGATATATAGGAAAACGATGCACCTAGAAAAGTATACAGTCAATTATAGGAATTTCTGTGCATATTAGAACTAAAAAAATTTACTCCCACAAGATACAAGTATAACAACACTATATTACTCAAAAACAATTTAGAGTTTAACTACTATAGATCTAGAGAATTATATTCTACAGCATTCAAATGTAAAATAGAAACCTCGCACCAATGTTGGCAAAACAAGAGTGGAGATTGTTTTCCTCCCAACCAACTCCTGGAGCAGCCAAGTTACATGCTCTAGAACCTCCGAGCCTGTTCACTAAAGCAAAAGAGAAAAATATCAATGCGCCATCTCTTGCATTTCACAAATGTTTAATCCCCATCCAATTCTAACCTCCTGTTGCTTATGGAAATACTAATTTATAACATTTTCGCAAGGACTTGGTCATTTATGAGCTTCCTGCTCTTTAGCACTCAACTAGGAGTTGTCACATGATTTTTCGGGATGATGCCTCCTGGATCCTGAGTTCTCACTTAGTGGTTTTTTCCACTTGTATTTTTCCTCTTATGAGTTAGCAAACACTCTTCAACAACTATGTCCACTCTTTTCCCCCTTCAACATATTTTATTAAATAAAATTGTTTTGATTACAAAATGTTGTATTCTTGACTTTTTTGTCAAAAATTATAAAATAATAATAAAGTATTTCCAGCAGAATTACTAATAGTAATCAAATATGGGGGTGTTACAATTTGTTGCACCACTCTATAAGTAGTGGAGATGTGTAAGAGAGTGCAACATGTTCATTATGATACTGGGACCTCATTCTTCTTCTATCAGCTGGATCCCCAGCAACATTCCCAGCTGCTTCAATGAGATTTTCAACCCATTTAGGCCCGTAATTTGGAATAGGAGCTGTATCTATATCTAAATCATCTTGAGGTATAATCTCAATATCAAGATCATGTTGATCATGTTCCTAATCTTCTGAAACTTAAATATTAGACAACATATCATTATTTGCAAATGGAGATGAAAGAGATTTTTTACCTTCCCTTTCAATTGGTTGTTGAGATTGTACTAGAATTGAGTTTGGAATAAAGTGTGAGAATTCATATTCCTTGGAGGTATGGTTTTCAATACCCTTCACTATAATCTTCCCAGTTGATATATCTAATATCTCCACTAAGTCAGGACCAAATACAACTTGCTTTGGCGAGCCAGTATGTGTCGTCTGATAAACAAATAATGAATTTTCTGCAAGATAGGGAACATAGATACATTCTTGAACTATCCATGTTGAATTTTAATAGAACATATCCCAACAAATGGGATATGTGAATTATCCCCCATATGAATGTTAGGTCATCCTCAGATAACCATAGTGGTGAAGGATTATTTGGAGGAAACCATGTAGTTGGATGCTCCTGAATCAATCAAATAGGCCTTTAACTGAGTAAATCTTACGTTCAAAGCATGGAACTCTCAGGATGAAAACCTCCCATACAATAAGGACATTTAGCCTCCTCGAATTTCTTATTTTTCTTGGAACTTGAGGCTCCACTAGAAAATTGTTGATTCTCCTTTGGATTCGAATCAGTATATTTGGTCTCCTTCCCCTTTGGCTTCCCTCTTGCTTGCGCATTTCTAGAGTCCCCAGCTAAGAGTGTTAGATTTTTACAGGTTTTAAGCACTCCCAGTTGAATCAATTTGTCTTGTTCCTAGATTAAAGGATCTGCAAAAGAATCTTCCAATTTGGAATGGAAACTCTTTCAAAATGGAAAGTAGAGACAAAGACTGGGAATTATGAGCCAAGCTTGCTCAGAATTGATAGCACAAACTGCTCATCCTTCCTATCATTTATGCATTGTTTGCATTATAGTACTAGAGATTTGTATTTTGAAAAGAATTGTTGAATATTATAGAAACGGCTAGGTTGTAGTGCAATTAGTTCATTCTCTATAATATGGCCTCTAAGCTCATCTTGTTTTCAAAAAAAAGATTCAATCTTGTCTCATGCTTCCTTTGGTGCTATGAGTCCCTCAAGGTGAAACAAAATATCCTAGGATATGTGAATGCACATGAAGTCAAAGGATTCATTTTGATGGTTAATAAACTTAGATTTCTCAACATATTGTTGGGGCTCAACTTATCCTCCCATTGTCATCCGATATAGTCCCTTTTTGTGTAAGACCATCTATATATCTGCCCTCCAATCAATGTAATTGAAGGGTGTAAGGATGCTAGGTATGAGAGTTGGAGAATTCTCTATTTTACTGTATGTTGATCACTCAATTCTTCAAGAAGCTACATAGATACCTGTAAATAACACTGCAAAACAAACCAATAAGTTGCAATCATATGTCGGTTCAAGCCTTTCTATCTCAACATGTGCGCTTCTTCAGAGTTCGTCACACCTGGATAAACTTCTCTGGACAGAATCCATAGGGAGCTATGTTATTATTCCAGGAATTATGTGGAAACTCAACTGCCTCTAGTGCACAATGGAGGTTTCTGAGGTTTGTTTCTAGCTTGAACAAGATTCTGATACCATGTTAAATTTGTGAACCGCTGATCTACAACAAAATATGGAAGTTGTAGGAAGGGAATTATGCAGTGGAATAATCAAAGCGAATGTACACTGAACAAGAAACTCATGCCACAAATTTCAAACAAATAGGACAATAATTGCTCAATTAATCACAACATTAATCTTCATTCATTAATCCATAATACAATGATTATACAATAAATAGAATTCGAATGATAAATATAGGATTCGAATCTATCTGTTCTAATTGATTGATTATCTAACTCAATGTGTCTAAATCATTGGTGGAGCTAACTAGTTTAACTCTAGATGTCTAAATTAGTCTATAATCAGTTGACCGATGACGTAGGTGGACAAAACGTGCCACACTCCCGCATGCATGAAAAACTCGCGCTAGGATAACTGAAAGCAATCTAACCGATTGTAACTAGAGGATAAATCAACATAACTGCTTACCTACAATAGACAATTGAAGGAGGTTGCTGGTGGTATTAGATTCTAACAAGCAGACCTTAGGACAAAAATGGTATTCACATAGATTTCACAAGATAGATAAGAGAAGAATAATATGAGAAATATCCCATTAATTAATTATTCACATTATGGGTGAATATATAATACAACATCTATTTGAGTAATTCAAATACCTACTCAGGCAATTGAATCTACCAATCTAAACTGACTCTAGAGCAAACTAGGAGTGGGAAAATCACCATTATAGTTAACTAGTGGAACCGCATATCACTAAAACAGTCAATAACTAGTTACAATTAGTTACAATAAGTTAACCAAAGGGGGTAGGTGAACAAATTCACCTATATTCCCATGAATCATGCAAACTGGCGCTAGAGACACTGTAAGTGATCTAACTGATGGGGATCTGAGTTTAACTAAGGATAACTGATGACCTACTGGAGTCAACAACTAGACATTTTTTGTGGCACTCCAACTAGGTTCCTATAAAATAGGGATTGATCCCTGGTGCTCCAAAATGCATGCAGACAGGTGCAGTAAGTGGCATATGTCCACTACTTATGTCTCCCATGCACTGGTGAAGTGATGAGCCCTCCTAAGCCAGCTTAATTAATCAAATAGACTTTATGTGGTCAAAGGAGACAAAGGGAGGACTAATAATAATCGTAATAGGTGGCACTTAGAGTGGGATCCTATAATGTAGGGACTATTCCCAGACACACATAAACTCATGCATGCACATGCAGTAAGTGGCAGATAACCTCTAGGTGTGTCCCCCATACTCTAGTACAATGATAATAACTTACTAAGTTAGGAAATATGACCAAATAGACTATGTTGGAAAAAAAGAGGGTTGATTAATCCTAACACCACTCCCATAACTATAAAATCATAGTACAAGTCAAACTGAAGAGACATAATTTATGTGCCATTTAAACTCTTAATCTATTTTTCAATTCCACTACTTCATCATGTTGGGGATTATAGCTTCTTTCTAGCTCCTTATTTATTCTATTCTCTTTACAATTCATGAGAAGTAAATTATTCCTCCTATATTTGTATGTAACACATTTACAAACAAACCACTATATTTCTCTATTGTTCCTTAAGCTACTTGAAGAAACTAAAGGATTTAAAATTATCTTTAAGAAAAATACCCATGTCCAACTAAAATCATCAATAAAGGTAATGAAATAGTTGCATATACCAATAGAAGATATTTGCATGGCACCATAGATATCTACATGCACCAATTAAAAAGGTTTCTTCACCCTCCATGATTTACCTATTCGTAAAGAATCTCTATGTTTTTTCCCAAGAATAGAACCTTGAAAAACTTGATTTTCCTACTATGTGTTCAATAATCCATTCACCATGCTTCTTGTAAACTAAACAAAATGACATGAAAACTTAAATGTCCAAATATAATATGCCATAACCAAGACTCTTCATCTAGGACAACTTTCAAAACTTGGGGAATTCAACTTACAAGTGATTTGGGAAACATTTGATTATTTTTCATTTTCATAGTTACAATAAATTTATTGCTATTATTTTTATCATAAATAACATGCTCTTCATTTACAAAAACAACTTGATATCCTTTTTTTAAATACTACCAAACAAAACGAAAATTGTGCTCTAAACTAGGTGCATAAAAAACATCAAAAATAGATTTCTTCTCACTCTCATTGGTGTTGATTGAGATCATGTGTTTACCAATTACCTATATATTTTATCTTGTTTCTAAGCTTTACTTGAAAATGCATTAATTCATCCAAGCTAGAAAACACGATTCCCCATGCGGTAATAGCATGAGGGTTAACCCATAAGAAAACGAGTAAGCAATACGTTGTTCGAGTGAGTAACCTCGGAGCGGTCACGTGAGTAGGAGGCGTCAATAACTCTTCCATCTTGTGACGAGGTCTTGTTATTCTATGACATATAGTTGTTGCAACTATCATCTAAAATCTAAATTTCTTCTAAAGGTTCTTCAACCATATTACAAAGGGAAATCATAAAACCATATTCTTCATTTCCTACTTAAAAATAAGTTGTCTTCTTATTAATATCAAATACTTTTGTCCTACACTCATAACTTCCATAGTTGTTACAATAATTGAATATGGGACTTACCAAAAATATTTATTGTTTCTATTTGAGTTATTTCTCCTTCCTCTCCCTTGGCATCTCCCATGACTCCTTTTTTTTGCTTCTAGTTCATCATTTATATAATGACACTCATAACGTCCATAGTTGTTACAATAATAACATTGAATATGGGATTCATCAATCATATTTATTATTCCTATTTGAGTTATTTCTCCTTCCTCTCCCTTGGCATCTTCCATGATTTTTTTTTTTGCTTCTACTTCATCCTTTGTATAATGAAGATTCTCCTTGAGAGGGTTGATATATTTTCATACTTTCTAAATCCACAATTTTGATTTGTGATTCAAATGCATTATTAAGAGAAGTGTTGTTTATAGATATACTCATTCATTGTTCATGTATTGAAGTGATTATGTGATCTATTCAACAAAAAGTAATGCCAAAAAGTTGGATTTCTCAATTGTAACCACTATTGGATAACATATAGGAGTCAATCTTCTTAATATTTTCTAAACTATTTACTGATCTATCAAAGTGTGTTTATGAAGTGACATTGGATTTATGATTCCAATAACATGAGTGAAAAAATTATGTATAGATTTTGAATATTTCATCCTTAAAATTTCAAAATACCGCATAGTAATTGAAGTTTGATGGTGTTTTCCTTATTTGTACATAGATAAGAATTTTAGAGTGCATGCCATACATCCTTTGATTTCATTGCTACTACAATTGTTGAAAAAAGTTGACTCATCCATGGCTTCTTGGATATAGAAAGGAGTTCTCGAGTCCTTTTACTTTTTCTTTTTTTTTGTATCCAATGTCAACTAGATCTCACAGATATTGAGAAAAAAATATTGTCTTCATTTGAATGTTAAAAAACTATATTTCTCCACCTTGGTGAGTAAAAATAATGTTAATGCCGATGGTAAAAATAAATACTTAACATTAGGTATTGACCCTCTTAAGCTTGCCCAAATGGAAGTACCATAAATCATGTGACATAAAAACCTACAATACAACAAAAAAAAAAAAAAAAAAATATGAAATACAAATAACATGCTTTTATAATTAAAACTCTATAACCTAATACAATCATTCAAGCATCCCTTTCTAACTATAACTTTTATATATTGGACATCAATGAGTATCTTCACCTCATCAGACCTGCACATTCACCTAGGGAAGGAAACCTACACTTTGAGAAGATGAATGGAAGGACCCGTGGAAAATTATGATAGAAAATTTGGAAAACTACCCTTTTAAAAGACACCTTTTGTTTAATTATCCACAAGTTAAAGATTTCGTATTTAATTTTTTAAATATTTCAGTTATGACAGGATATATTATAATCCAAAGGATCACTATCCACCATAATGGGTATGTAATGTGTAATTAGTGAATCTGTGATAAGTTACTTCAAATCCAACAAGGCAACATTTAAAACTCTAACCAAGATTACTAGTGGTGACCTAACCCTGATCTAACCCTTGTCGGTAACCTGCATACTAAAACGTTATTCTTTTCATGTGTCACGCTCTGCATACCAAAACGTTATCTTTTTCATGTCTCACGCATTACTGTCAATGGCCTTGACAGCCGTGCCACCTACTAATCACTTTACCCTTCTGTCCCACTATCTTATCTCCTGTTTCTGGTATGCAAAACTTAATTTTGCACAGCAGTAGAACTATCAGTCTCAATTGTAAATACTAAGGAGAGAAATATCCATCTGCAATGGAAGATGTCCAGAGCCATGAAGTGAATGGCGTTGAAAAGCTCTTGTCTAATGGAACAAACCATCTTCAAGTGCAGGATAAATATATTCTGCCTCCAAATGAACGACCCCGGTTGTCTGAGGTTTCTCATTCTGGAAGCATTCCGGTGGTGGATCTCCAGGACCTGGATGGACCTAACAGAACAAAGCTAGTCCAAGAAATCCGACTTGCATGCGAAGAGGATGGTTTTTTCCAGGTCAATGTTACTTCAATTCCCTTCTCATGTGAGTGTTTTTCTTTTAAGTTTTCTAGATCGTAATTAACCTTACCATAAAGTCTTTGCAATATTTCTTACCAATTTTTTCATCCGGTTTTTCCTGCTACTACCTTCAGAGTTGCAGTATTTAGTATATATTTTTATTGTAAAGCGATGGTTCTTGTTAATGGGTTCTATGCTACTACTTTCAGAGTTGCAGTATTTAGTATATATTTTATTGTAAAGCGATGGTTCTTGTTAATGGGTTCTATGCTACTACTTTCAGAGTTGCAGTATTTAGTATATATTTTTATTGTAAAGCGATGGTTATTGTTAATGGGTTCTATGAGAGCTGTAGTAATCGTTTCAAGTTTCATATCTGAATGAATGGATCATTTATTTATTTTTTTGCTAAATTTCTTGTGGTTCACATGATTGAGTACAGATAGTGAACCATGGCGTGCCAGATAAAGCCATGAAAAGCATGATGGGAATCGCCAAAGAATTCTTTGAAATGCCTGTTAAAGACCGAGCATGTCTCTACTCAGAGGACCCAACTCAGCACGTTCGGCTTTCAACGAGCTTCAATATTCGCAACGAAAAAGTCCTTAACTGGAGGGATTACCTGATGCACCCGTGTCATCCTCTGGACGAATTCATTGGCTCTTGGCCAGAAAAACCTGCAGCCTACAGGTAATCAATTACACACTGTTAGTCTTCTTAATAACTGCTGAAGTGGGAACAATATTTGACAGGCTATGAACTGAAACCAGACCTGCCGCAAGACTGGAAAGGCTAGGAATTGCGAACCCAACACCTGGTAGTTGGCTGATCTCCCACTCAGCTAGAAACCTAGCTGCGTGCCTACTTATGATTCCCACTGAGCTATAAACCTAACTGCGTGCCTACTTATGATTCATAATGGGAGTCAGCTATCTACCGGACTATTTGGGCCTTCCACTGATAGCTTACAACTTTTTGGCTTATCACTTTTCCTTAGAATAAATAATGTCTCTGACCCTGCAGAAGCAGAATAAAACCGGTACGATATAGTATGTCTTTTGTAGGACTGAAAAACAAGGTGCAGTTTGCAACCGCAGGGCAGCATGTAAACTACAGAACAATTTATTAATTGGCCATCATGTATTGTTTTGCCCTACAAGAAAAATACTATATTGTATCAGTTTTATTCTGCAGTCTTAGAAATATTTATTTCAAGGAAAAGTGATAAGTTAGGAAGTTGTGGTAACAAAGTAAACTATTACTCAACTACGGAGGTGCTGTGGGCTCCTATGCAAAGGTGGGCTTCGATGCAAATTTTAGGGTAAATAGTTTACTCCTTCATAATGTTCTAAGACTATGTATTGACAACAGAATAGTGCTTTGGCAAGAGGAAAGCAGCCACTTTCCCAGCCAGGAATCATTCGGTGGGCTCCTGGGCTCCAGTGCAAATCTTCTGGTAGATAGCTTACTTCCTCATAATGTTCTAGGACTATGGATTGGCAACAAGATAGTGGTTAAAAAGAAAGCAGCCTCTTTCCTTTTTCAAATATTATTTATTATAATTGAGTGTGATAAAGTATTAGAAAGTATCAATGTATTTATAAATTTAAAACACAATTTAAATATTTCAAAATTTGGATTTTACCAAAAAAAAATTATTGAATTCCAACCAAATTCCACTGTAAATAAATAGACTACCTTTTCTTATATATAATTCTTCACTTCTTATATATAATTCTGGTTTAAATTACAATTATGACTGAGATATATTGAATGTATCAGCCTCATAACTGTTTTTGAGGCTGCGGAATCTATTTGTTTCATCTCAATATGCGTGTTCTATTTGATGGTAAATCTCAACAAAAATTAAATTGCCGGTTTCATGTTATGGTTAAAAATTAAAAAAAAATTAAAAAAAGTCCACCCTTTATCCTTTTTTAGCACCAACAAATAAGTTCAATTTACTCTGATTTTGTCACAGGGAAATTGCAGGCAAGTACGCTCTAGAGGTGAGAGCACTGATTTTAAAGTTGCTGGCTGTGATTTCTGAAGCTATAGGGCTCGACTCTGATTACTTAAATAGAATTTTCGGAAAGCACAGCCAACTGATGGATATAATGTACTATCCTCCATGCCCAAACCCAGATCTTACACTTGGTACCCCATGCCATTCAGATGCAGGTGGCATCACTATTTTAATGCAAGGCGCTGTCAGTGGTCTACAAGTACTCAGAAATGGAAAGTGGGTTGCTGTAGAGCCCATAGCTAACGCTTTAGTTGTCAACGTGGCAGATCAACTTCAGGTAATTTGCAAGAGTTGTGGATCGATTATATTTTTCCTTTTTTAAATCTTGACAATGGTATTACCATTGCTAATAATTTGTCAGGTCGTGAGCAATGGGAGATTCAGGAGTGTGGAACATCGAGCAGTAACTAATGCATCCACTGCACGTATATCTATTCCTACATTTTATGGCCCTTCAGATGATGCTTTCATAGCTCCTGCAGCATCCCTGGTTGATGAACAGCATCCGGCTCTGTACAGAGGATATAAGTTCGGAGAATTCAAGAAAGTATTCTGGAGCAAGGAATTAAAGAGTAAGACAGTGTTGGATCATTTCAAGATCGAATATCCAGAGAATAAAGGTGAGTGAATTAAATTTCTTGTTGACATTATTGTCATCATCACAGTACCATTGAGTGGCCCCGTTGTCCTACCCCTTTCAATTTGGACGTTGCACCAGGATGGCCACAAGTAACTTCGATTGAAGGATTCCCAAAAATAAAGGTTAATGTAAAGATGTATAAAAGTATTATACAATTTGAATCATTCTGTATTTTAATGTGTTTAAAATCAATTTAGATTCATTTTTCGGTTTCAGGAGTAGATTTGCTTTCAATTTATATTCGAGCTGTTTTCAAATTGTAATATGTTTAAGTGGCTGTTTTCAAATTGTATTGCCTTAAAGGAGATATTAAGGTGTGTTTTTATATTAATCCATTTAGAATGATTTTGTATTTGTAAAAGAATAGTTGTTTTCCAAATATATTTCAGCAGTTTTCAGATTGTGTGGTTGATTTCAAGAAGTGTTAATATTACCATGTGATGATATTTATGGAACAGAGCATTAAGATTCCAAGGGTGCAAGGCCTTTGGTGCTTTTCTTACACTTTTATCCTTTGTTCAAATATTTAGAAGTTTACAAGACTTGATTTACAAGGTTTAATCATTAGTCAACTCCTCATATAAGGGATAACTAATTAGTCAACTCCTCATATAAGGGATAACTAACACATGTACAACTTGGTCTTTACTTTAAATGTCTAAGGGCTTTTATCAAAAAAACAAAAATATGAATGCATCATGGTCTATGTCTCAGCGAATCTTACAAAACAACTTCATCTTCATCTTTTTTGTTGCTATGTTTTGATGCAACTTCTTTCTGTATTTTCTACTCCAATCTTTGAAAATTTCAATGTTTTTCTTCTTCTTCATGCTCCAGAGTTTAAACTATGTATATCTCTTCTAGTTGTTACTGCTTGGCTTTAGTGATTTTTTATTCTTGCATCTAGGATGTGTAAAACTGCAATGCTCTTTTTCAATTCTATAACTCTAGTTGTAAAAACAATGATCAATAACATCTTCAATGTTGCATTTAACACGTAGAAGAGATTTTTTCTAAATTTCTTCCTCCAACTCTTCAACTCAGTGCGTTACTTCTTTTGTTTTTTCTTCAGATTTTGTTGGTAAAAATATATTATAAACAATCCTACACAAAAAAAACTTGTCAAGATTACAAATAATATCCTAATTAGACCATGCTGGTTCTTTTCATTTTGCTCTTCTTGGAGAGCTTCCTCATCTATACTCAATCCCAGTTTCCACCAAGTTTTGGGGACGCGGGGGCGTGGGAGCGGGGAGCGGGGAAACGCACATTGGGGATGTGTAGAGACACCCCAAAATTTTGGGGTATTTTGGGGGACGGGGGGCGGGGAGGCGTCGGGGTCCCTAACATAGGAGGGTCGGTCTCTAAAATTATAAAAAAAAAGGAAAAATAATAAAAATATGAACCCCAACATATAAACATATCGATTCTTCATCCCATCACCATTTGCATACGAGCATGCTTATGTTCCCGAAGAGTTTAGTGTAATTTAATGTAATCGTTACAGCCAAGCATATCATATCAATGTTTGTTTCTTTTAATTTGTTTCTATTTCGTTTTAAAATGACCATTTAGTGTAAAAGCCTAAAATTTAAGATGAACCATTTCTTTTTTAAGTAAAAAAATTTAAAAAATCGAGGGCAGTCAGGGTCTGTCGGAGCCCCCCATTTTCAAGAGGGGGCATGTGGGAGCCTCCCAATCCGGGAAACTCCTAGACCTGCCTTTCCCCAAGTTTCGCAGAAAGGGGGCGCTGGGAAACGTTTCCCATGGAGCCCCCGGGGTGTGGGAAGCGTAGGGGGCAAGCCCCCGACCCTGGGAGGCACGTCCCCGTAGAACACTGCTCAATCCTGGTTCAACCTCTGCTTTGGAATGTAGGCTTTCATCTTCAATGTCTTTGGGATTTGCAAGCCAATCCTCAATAAATGCCAAATGTGTTTCTCTATATTCAACTTGTTCATCTTCCTTGGTTATTGTTGTTGTAAATTCATCTTTATGTGCATCTTCTTTGTCTTTCTATTTCTATCAAAACATCATCCACTTAGTCTTCATTGTCAAGCAGGATAACCCTTCCAAAAAGTGATCCATGAATGAGTTTCTTCTCTACTGTCATTTGTAAGCATTCATCATAAGATAACTGATCACCATCAAATTCCACTTCAAGTTCTTTAACCTTTATTTCAAATTGGCCACTTACATTATAATTTTCATTATCAATCTTCTTTGTTTGATCTACTTTATCATCAGATACTACCACATTGGCAGTTCTATCTCCATCTTCACTGTTATAACAAAACATTGCTGGATTTACTAAACCATTGGCTTCTTTGCTAGCACCTTCACCATCACAAGTTGCTATATTGGGAGCTTCATTTTCATCATTATGACCATCATCCACTATTGTTCCTTCACAATGGGATTTCCCAACACGTATATGCTCTTATTCTACTACACATACAGAGTCTTCAACTAAATCTGCTGCTACAGATTCATCTGCAATTTCATGAGCATCCTCATGCTCTTCTTTACTCAGAGACGCCAAATTTTCTACAATAAATTCATGTTCAATTTCTTGAACTTCCTCATGCTCTTCTTCACTCATAGAGGTCAAATCTGTTCCTACATATTTATGTATAATTTCTCAAACTTCCTTATGCTCTACTTTACTCACAAATGCCAAGTTTATTGTTACATATTCATGACTTTGTCATGCTCTGCTTCACTCATAGATGCCAAATCTACATATCCATGTTTAATTTCTTGAACTTCCTTTAGCTCTGCTTCACTCATAAATGTCAAATCTGCTGCCATAGATTCATGTTCAATTTCTTGCACTTTCTCATGCTTTGCTTCACTCGCCGATGCCCAATATAATAATATAATATTGCATATTCATGTTTATTGAACTTCCTCACTCTTTTGCTTCACTCACATATGCGAAATCTGTTGCTACATAATCACATTCAATTTCTTGAACTTGTCAAAGATATGATTCCTCTACTCATGGTTATTTCACCTCGTCGTTTTATTCGGCTCCTAATGTGGCTAACTTCATCCTTCAGATTCCATATTTTTTCTCATCGTCCTTCCTTCATTATCGCCCCCTGCCAAAATATATGTTCACTTGGGTAATGCAACACCTTTGTAAAGGAAACCCTTAAGGCAAGATCTTCCTATTTTTCTTCCTTCATGAACAATATTGTACCAAGCTACACCCTTGACTTCGATCTCTGCTAGGATCGACTTCAATGTTAGGTTCAACACATATATTCTCGGTTCGAAAAGGTTCGGATCATTTTTTTTTCATGGTCATAGCCTCAAGGTTTGGATCAATTTTTTTTCATGGTCATAGCCTTCATTCACAATGGAAGAATACTTCACAATACGACAGATTTTTACTTGTCTATCATAATCTTCTCGTTGCAGTTGGACAACCATTGGTGGAGCATAACATGCCGAGCACCTTCCCTCTACATATTGAACCAAAAAAAACCAACACATTCACGTGGATTCCCATCAAAACCTGGTCGTGAATAGATATATTACTTACCCTTGACCGAGCTATATATATATATATATATATATATATATAAATAATAGTTCGTACGTTTCCTTGTGATGGTCGCGACTGGGTATATTGCTTACTCACGACCACAAGAGTAACGAGGCAAATAACACCTTTATCCATTGCGTACAATGAGGTAGTTGCACCATTTTCAATGGGTACGAGCAACCACCTAAAGTAGGGTTGAAACTTCTTTAAAAAGATCTTATAACTAGCAATGGCCTCAAAGAGTTACAATAATATGTCGATAAGGTGGATAAGGTGGTTGGTAGAGGGTAAAAGAAGACATAAAATGTAACATTAAAATGAGGTAGTGGAAGATTGCAATTAATACCACAAGGAAATTGAACACTTTAATAGCAATAGTTAGAGAATAGGCCAACTCATAATCGATAAAATATTTAGTGAATTAACAATTTTACAGAATAGCAAAAAGGGGTTTCAAATAACATCACATTATACAGTGAACATGGTATCGCATGGGAAAAATTTCTTTGATGAAGAAAAGACGCCAATGTGTTGTAGGAAATAGCATGAAAATAGGCTCTACTCCATTCCTGGTTGAACACACATCACATATAGGAAAATGTGTATCGCATACATATTTTTTACAATAGCCTTGGATGAGCATAAGAACTTAAAACTGAAAGCTCTTAGGAAACTGCAGTCAACTGCTTTCTTCCTCTCAAACAACACTGGGAAATTGGGAATATAAAGGAAACAGAGTGGACCAAGATCATGATCAAATGAAAGCAGAGGCCTCCTTCTTGTATATTACAAATGACCTGTTGGAGGTGACGACACTGACAAAATAGAACACAATTTAAAACATAGAAATAGTTCCACTATATGGATGATGTAAATTTCGAAAATCGTCTCAGCATTTTTGTGTAGGGTGAATCAGGCATCTTTTGCCTCTCCTCTTCTTCTAGCTCTTCTTGGGATTTTTGCAATTCATCTGGTTCAAGGAAAGGACGTTCTTTTGGTGAACTGGCATCACTAACTGGAGAACTGGAAGAGGGCATTGGGATTTGGTCTTTGCTCTGAGCCTCCTTTTGCAGCTTTGGAATTTTTTCAATCATGCGTACATTGCCAAAGAGATTTGACGCCCCTTGATTGTCTCACCAAGTTTTCCATTTGTTCCAAGGGCTGACAATTATAGATACCATTCTCTGAAGATGAAACATTGCACAGCTCCTCAAATTCTTCCTGCAAATTTTACAATTTATATTCTTGTTAAATACAGTTTTTGATAATGCTAACATTCTTCCTACAAACTGTACAATTTCTATTCTAGTTAAACACAGCTATTCATAAGGCTAACATTCCAGAACTTGTTTTTGTAAGTGTGCTATACTTCGAGCATTTTTCTAGAAGAAAAAAAAAATATGTAGAGCTCTTTATCTGCTGATCAGAATTCTTGGATCATCATCATTCACATCACAACCTACACCATCACTGACTGCATTTTCAACTGCAAGTGTCCAGTGACAATAATGATGTCCATTCAAAAATAACAAATCTCCATCCACAAAATAATCACATTTTTAGAGGCTCATATAGGCTGTACTAATGAAAATTTAAGAAGAAAGCAGTACATACTCCTAATGCCATGTTTGATTAAACGACAAAACATAACCTTTCACTAAATCACTGCCATTGATAATAACTAATTATATGGATGAGAAAACTGTATTTTTTATATATTTTAAAATTTCAAGGATGACCAGAATATAAAGAAAATGAAAATTAGATATACAACTTATTCTTGAATGATGATTACATATATAACCTGTCATGAGTTGAATGACCATTCAAAAAAAGATACAACAGTGATGCTTTATTGTAAAATAAAAGAGACGAGCAAGAAAAGCTTCAATAAAATATACCTGTTTAGATTTACAATAAATGGAAATCAAAACAACTATTTGATCTCCCAATGGTGGGTGGGTAGGGCTCCTAACTTCTCATAAATTGTCCTGAACCTTTACCATTAATCCTTTAAGCATTCCTAGTTCTCATTTCAATAGGGGTTAATAGAAGATATAAGTCCTGGAATGAAATAAAATAGACATCAACAACAGCTCTTATATAAAACTCATGGATATGAAAAAAAGCCCAAATTTTATCAAGCCCATAAAGCATTTAAAATGTCATTCACGGACTTTGAAAACCTAAGTGCATCCTCTTCAAAACAAAGGAGCCAAATATAATGGCAGAATATAAAGATAATATGAAGACATCTGAAATATCTGGAACAACGAAACTCTAAGATGGCATAAATTCCTGGAGTATAGCAAATGACACAGTACGAGAATGCAAAAGGAAACAACAAAATCCTTGAAGACCGAAATGATGAGAAGGTCCAGCATTCAGCTCCATGAGGGCACCATATACATAGAAAATGACAAGGGGAAACTAATTTAAATGGAGGCAAGAGACACTGCTCATACCCTGAAGAACATTGAAGGCCCAAAGGTGCTACTGGAGGAGAGGAATGGACTAGAGCGGGTGATGGTTTGGGTTTCGTTATAGGTGCAGGAATAGCAACTGTCAATTCAAACAAACCATTAGTTGCATAATATAAAAGCAAAGAATTTTTGCTCTCCAAGTTTAGATTGGCCAAAGAGTATTTTGGATTGGTTAGAATCAAAGGTTGAATTGTCTCAAATGTGTTTTTGATCAACCATACATATATTATACATTGGACACCAAATTAGATTGCAAGCTCCTTGCATTGCGCTGAACTTTGATGTTACAGAAACATACCTGGAAGAACTGGTTTAAGCTGCCACTAACATGAGGCCTGGCCAAGACACCCACAATAGGGGCGTTTTTGTAGGTGGTTGGCTCTGTCTATTCATAGTTATCCCTCTCATCTACAAAATTGTTATTCTGATTAGGGCCTCCAACAAGAGCACCATGCAAAACATTGGGATCGCTTCCCTTATTGCTAAACCAAGTGGAATAGCCCCCTCTAAAGCTCATGAATGATGGGTTTACTTTGTAAGATACGATAGATGAAGCTCTCTGGTGTACTTGACGAGGGTAGTTGCTACCATAGCCAACCATGTAACTTGTGGCTCTTGGATTGTCTCCAAGGATGTAATCCATCTGAAAGAGCCTAGAGACAAAAAGATTAAGATTTGATTCATGCACCCCCAGTTTACAAGAAGTGACTAAAAGCATGCCAATCAAATTGAACATACCAAAAGGCTTCATGTGCTGGTAAGTTTTAAGAGAAAACCCTAATCCACAGGGCTCAAAATCTGAATGTTTGACTATATAATGGAAACCAAAACAAACAAAAAAGAAATACACTACTAAAAGAAAAAAGCATAAAACCATTTGACGTTGGAAAATGTTGAGATGTACCTGAGATTGAGCAAAGTATAGAATCTCTGAGGGCTACATAGTTTTGTGGAAAAGTGAAAGGGCAACCGAAGAATTTGGAGGAATAACATACATGCATGATGAAGGATGAATAGTGCGAAGGTTATAATTAATTTCAAACATAGTGCAATCTCCTTACAATGATTAGTTTTCATCTATGTTCTTCAAAAAAGGAATGAAATAATTTAAATAAATCATAAGAATGGAACAAATTCATGTTGAAGCTGAAATGTGAGCGGTAACCTGAAGCTCTTTGAAAATGGAATATTTTGGATCACGCTGCTCTGCAAGGAAAGCATCATATAACCCATAAACGAAATAAGAAAACTGCTTAGATTTCACACAAAACCCAAATAGTTGATAGAGAAAATTGTGTAATAGTGCAAAAAGTGTCAATTAAATTGCAGAATGTGTCAATGCCTTGGAAAACATGTAACTCAGACAACCTATATGCCATCCACATTTCAGACCCTCCATTGAACAAATGACACTGCACATGGACTTACTTTTAGATTTACCAAAGCAACTGCAATTATGTCTTTGTTTGATCCAAGTTCAATACTTGGGAGTGATTTACTGTTCAAATCAAAATCCTTCGATCCAAGATGTTTAACAAAACCACCATTTACTTTAGAAAACCAGCTCCCCCCTTCAGACAGTTGAAAAAGCTCTTGAAAATGAATAATCTAAAATATTATTAACTAATAAGTTCAATAACATCATTATAATTTGTTTTAAGTGTTTTAATAAAGAACTAATGCTTCACATGTATCAATTATATCTAGCATACACATAACACTGTTTTCCATGCTAAATCTAAACAGGAGAAATGAAATCAACATATATGTATGACAACATCATGTCTTACAAAGCATCATTGTTTGCATAGCAATGATATTCAAGGATACAGGATAATATTTCTACGATCATAGCGCATGTTCCAAAAAATATAAACCCAATGTAACTCCATCCCATAAGAAATTTCCTTGAGAATCATGCTCATTAGATCAATGATTTGGGACAGTCTAAAAAGAAAAAAGAAGTCTTGCATACATTTCATAATTACACCATATGTAATTTTGAGTTCAATGATTTGGGATGTTCTAGAAGGAAGAAGACAAGAAGGATTGCATATATTTTCCATGATTCAATATATCTAATCATGATATACAATCACAAAAATTACCAAAAACATGCCCTATTTCCAATCTAAAAGGAATCAGGATCAACAAAGAGTAGTGATCATATTTAAATTCTGCAATACTCAAAGACCTGAACTTCTACAAAAAAAACTTCAGTAATAATTATTCCGTTGAGATATAGACATCATTGTGAAAAAGTAACAACATATTTGTAGTTTAGACTGTTTAAATCACAAGACAAATAGGCATTATATCAAATTATAACAAACCTCAGTTTATTCAGTTTTGGGCCATATCAAAAAATATTCCCCAACGCGTGCTCCTACAATAGTAACTCCAAGTCTTCGACAAACTTCAATATATATTATGCTTAGCATTATTCGTGCCAACCATTCCACTCCTAATTGTAAAACTTCAATTTCATCATACACAATCTAGTTTTAATACATGAATATTCATGGACAATAATCCTTTAAAATGCAAATGCAGAATGTCAATTGCTATAAAAATATAAATTATCATTTAAATATTCATTGCTCACTTCTCAATATTGACATCATTCACAGCTAAGTAATTTCCACATATATAATCAAGGAAAACAAAACAGATAAGAAAGTACCAATTCCAGATGCAGAACTTAGCACTTGATGCAAGTATGACTACTTTGGATTGTTAAGAAGAGATGACCTCGTAAAGAATCTTACATCAAAAAGAACAAAATTCACTGCCTCCAAAACTTGAACCAAATGGCACCCAATTTATTTTGATACTAACTCTGCTTCCACTTGTTTTACTAAAATTTCAAGCTGAGAGAGCCATGTTGCAATGCTTTTTCAAGCTAGGAGAAAAGAATCTAAGCTAGTTCATTGATAGGAAAACTTTGATGAACTGGTAGCTTCTCTCCCCTCATGTAGAACTACTCGAGCATCCATATCTCGATTGTAAGACATAAACGTTTCATCCTTAGCAGCAATCAATAACATAACCTGAAATAGAGTTTAGAAATCATTACAAGATGTTAATATAGAAGAAATCAAGACATTGTTTGAATTCAGACCTCACAAAAGATGCCTTTATGGGGATGAATATATTATTTAGAATCATGTCAAAACAATACAACACAGATAAGCCAAAGGCAAACAAGTTAAAGAAGATTGATAGGAGACCAAGAAAAAGGATGCAAGAGTAAACATACCAAAATATAGTTAACATATATAGCTATACCACAAGCTGAATTTCAAAACATAAAAATATGAAAACCATCTTAATGCCATGTCACAAATATGGTTAGAGAATCATTTCTGAAACATAGACAAATAACATTATAGAATTAAGAAGCACACTAAACCATCAAACTTGACATGGATGATCCTTGACATGATAAACAAATGAATAGATACACATTCACTTACTAAAGGATCTCACATATCTGATCAATGTTAAGCCTGCAAACCCAGATGAGCAAAATGCCATAAAGTATTTTGAATTTAAAATTGAGATAGAAAAAGTATCTAGTCTACTATTATGTACACAAAGAAACAGATAATCTCAAGCACAAAAAATATAAACACATTCAACTGAGCAAAGAGCGCGCGCGCACACACACACACACACACATATCACAATAAAATCATAAATACACAGAGATTCCAAGTACTGTTGTAGAAAATTTCATTAAGAGAGGAGACTGAAATTCCCCTCAAATAAAGTGAACAAACTCTAATCTTCTCTAATTCACAATGATATCAATGCAGGATGGTAAAAGGAAATCCAACTACACTAACAATAGCAATGTGTGACACAGTAACTCTACCACATAAAATAGACAACATATTGCAGAAAAGGAAAAGCAAGAACTCAAGGTTCCTAGGACCGAAACAAAAGACACTTCCTCCCAGCTATATCTGAACGATGATAAGACAGAATGTCATATATTGATTTGAGAAAGTTTGTAGCAATGAGTGAATTCTTCAAGCTATAACTTGAAAGAAACAATCTCATAAGTGAGAGGAATTATCCATCCAACCCTATTAGCCAAGATTGTAAAAGAACAATAGTGCAGCTGCAAAATCCTTTATATCTAACAACATCTTAAAGAAAATAGATCAGAGCCATCTTTTAACTGTCAATACACAAATACAAAGGCACATAAAGGCACGACCTTCTTCATTAGTGAAAGGAATCCAATCCCACATGAACCGTCCCTCTTCTAATATGTCAACCCCAAACCTACCCAAAGAAAGTAAGACCTATATTTCCCGAAGCAAGAAAAATCAATACTAAAAATGTAAGATACAGTATAGGCCCATAGTAAGTAATCGCTGATATAGTTCCCTATTTATCAACCCACTTACCATCATTAATTTATTGGATAAGAAAGTGTATGAACTTTGCAATCATGATTAAGAGAGGGACAAAGGCCTTGGCACTTAAGGTGGGGGGAACTGATAGAGAAGGAGGGAATTGACCATCTAGGGAGATTGCATACATACCATTGAAAATTCTCAAAATCTCCTGAACCTATAATAGTCTTGCTACTAAAATTGACAGTGGCAACCTGAAGCTCTTTAAAATGGAATCTCTTTAAAATGTCCCAAGTAAATTATGGATTATGCTTCTCTGTAAGTATATCATAAAACTCATAAATGAAATAAGAAAACTGCTCATATTTTACATAGAGAACAAAAATAGTTGATAAACAAAAGTATATAACACCGAGAAGAAGAATAGTAAAGTGACAATCTAGGGAGATTGCATAGATACCATTGACATCAAACAAAAAAAAATGTTGATTGTGTCTTTGTCTTCACCAAATGAATTTTCCAATTATGAAGGCAATTGTATACAACAAAACAAGACTTGGGAAAAAAACTAAAGGCACAGTATGTATTTTTATTAACTCCAGAGGGAGAAATAGGAACTGCAAAACAAATACCAATGTGCACTTATTCTATCATGTTACTCTACTTAAAAAATGAACTTTAGCATGGCATGATTGTATATGAATAGAGAGAAAAACTCACATTATGATGTATTAGAATTTAGCAGTGAAAGACATGGGTGTTGGAGCTGCTCCAGGGTAAATATGTGCAACATGTGACCCGCATAGAAGAGGGTTTCCTCTAACACTAATTGAAACACAAATGCCTAGCAATCAGTATTTATGTTTGGAATTTATGTCATTTGACCTATTTCAGTTCAGGACACAAGGATCCACAATATGCAATACATTAAACATGGCTTATTTGGCAGAGTTGTTCTTACTTAATGAAGGTCTTGGCGTGAATGTTTAGGTCTGACGCATTGAGATTGTTGTAGGACAAATTGCTGAGAGTGTATACATGACCTTCAAAATACATTTATTCACAGTACACTACAATTCTTTCATGGCATCGTGTAATCATTTGGTAAAAAAGTGTACTCCACCTAAGCGGATGAAATAAAAACCAGGACAACTCCATGATAATTTCAGAAAGAAAACATGAAGTTAACATGTATTGAATTGTATGAGCATATGTACATGTAATGAAAAGGATGATGCATCCCATATGTAATGCTAATAAGAAAGGGTGATGTACAAAAAATGTTTACCAAAATCAATGAGTGTATCTTACCATGAAAGCCTTGAGGTTGAAGGCATTGCAACATGCACCCACATCACTACAAAAAGGCAATGGAAACCTCAAGATAGGAAAGAAAGTTTTAAAGATTGATATATATTCTAGAGAAGAAATGTAATGGAAATCATGGAATTGCCATAGTAAATAAAAAGGGAATGGAAATTATCATTGTTCCACGGGGATGCGCCTCCCAGGGTCGGGGGCTCGCCCCCTACGCTTCCCATGCCCCGAGGGCTGGGGAGCTCCATGGGAAACGTTTCCCAGCACCCTCCTTTCTGCAAAACTTTGGGAAACACAGGTCTAGGAGTTTCCTAGATTAGGGGGCTCCCACATGCCCCCTCTTGAAAATGAGGGGCTCCGATAGGCCCCCACTGCCCTTGATTTTTTAAATTTTTTTACTTAAAAAAAATGGTTCATCTTAAATTTTAGGCTTTTACACTAAATGCTCATTTCAAAACGAAATAGAAACAAATAAAAAGAAACAAACATTGATATGATATGCTTGGCTATAACTATTACATTAAATTACACTAAACTATTCAGGAACATAAGCATGCTAGTATGCAAATGGTGATGGGATGAGGAATTGATATGTTTATATGTCGAGGTTCATATTTTTATTATTATTATTTTTTAATAATTTTAAAGACCGACCCTCCTATGTTAGGGACCCCGAGGCCTTCCCACCCCCCCCGGCCCCCAAAATACCCCAAAATTTTGGGGTGTCTCTACACGTCCCCAATGTGCGTTTCCCAGCTCCCATGCCCCCGCGTCCCAGAAACTTGGTGAAACACTGGAAATTATGGAATTGCCATAGTAAATAAAAAGGAAAACAGATATGGAAGTCAAAAACCAAACATTTCTTTGCATTCGGCTCTCGAATCGATAAGTCTAGAAATGTAATCAAGCCTGTTAATTATTACAAGAGCCAATTACTTGGAAAATAAAATATAGGGACCACCCAGGATAGTTAGCCAAAAAGTTGTTTTGGTTTGGAACTTGGAACCTTCCTATTAGAAATCAAACTTTGTTTGAGAAGAATGCTATAAATGTGAACCAATCTTATGGCCTTTCTTCGTGTTGGTGATGTTTGCTATAAAGACTTAAAACGTTGCTCCTTAACTGTAGTATTTTCTCTATAGATTCTCATGGATACATTCAATACCTAGACAAAAAAACACCCAACCATGTCTATTGCTTATAATTTTAAATTTTATTCCCTACGAAAAGAAAGATGATTAGATTTGCACCTTTTAATGGTAATGTCATGAAATATTTACCAAGGAATCCTGAATTATAGGCGTCGTGGTAAGTTTCCAATTGTTGAGTTGCTATTTCATTTCAACCCTAGGGCCCACGGTACTATTTATTTGCATCCTTTTCAGGTGATAAACATTTGTCTCCACTGTCTAGTCTCTCTTCATCTTCTATTATGTTTCTGCCAGTTGACAATGTGTCTTAGCTGCTAGTTCTATGACATACCTGCTTTTTTTTTTCTTCTGATTTTCAGTTTCTAGCAGTGATGTTCACGGCACATACATCCCGTTGAAAATGAAATGGAAATTTTATTAATGCTCTGAAGTGACCAAAAAATGGTCAATGGGATTGGATGAGATCTAAGCATGTAAGGTACATCAAGCAAGAGGGTGCTTAATGCATAGAAAACTATTGTTGGCCAAGTAAAAGTGAAAAATAAGAAGAAGAAAATAGAAGAAAAAGGAAAAGAGCACAAAACTGACTAAAGCATATCCTTAGAACAAGAGATGGATTACTTTTAAATGAAATATGCACATCCTAGCCATGCGAAGTGTAGTTGTTGCTCCTCAGAATTTGATGAATTTAGGTGAGGAAAAACAAACAATAATATCCTATGTTGTAAAAGTCACCAACCATGCTTGGAACTTGGAAGAAATCAGGGATGTAATCTGTCCATTGGAACTTTTTGATATCTCTCTATCCACTGGAACTTTTTGATATGTTTATACCTCTACTTTTGCTCTGAACGCCTCTCTTGCTATCTTCTGATCAAGGTCGAATCCATAGGACCCTTTATTCTTTATATTTGTGGGGATTTCTATCTAAAATACTCATTTTTCTCCCTTGAAAGCTCTGTTATTTTTGTTATTCGCCTGTCTCTTTATTGTGAAAAAACATGTTCTGGCTTGATTCCCCCTCTTTATCTTGGATGGTTGCGGGCTGTCAGGTGTATAATTTAACGATTTTAAGACGGTTGAGATGGTTGAAAACTACGCTCCTCATCCCCTTCTATTGTTGCCTACTCATTCTAATTGTAAAACAAACATAGTGACTAATGCCCAATTGATTTTACCTTCAAATGATGGTGTATTCGAGTCTCCTTATTTTGAGAAATTTTGTGATTTAAATTTGACTAACCACCAAGNTAAAACAAACATAGTGACTAATGCCCAATTGATTTTACCTTCAAATGATGGTGTATTCGAGTCTCCTTATTTTGAGAAATTTTGTGATTTAAATTTGACTAACCCCCAAGCCATAATGGCTAGCATTATACAACCCTACATGATTCTACCAGGTATACTCAAGAAGCTTAGCTCGTGGATAGGTTGAGAAAATTTTGGCAGAGCAAGTGGCATCGTTTGAAGCGAAGTTCTGGGAAGAACCCTACCTGAATCTACTTGGTTGCAAGCCAAGGGGTTTTGGTGTGCATTTTGGGAGGTGTGGTGGATTTCTTTATTGGAGGAGGAGAACCCTTTGGTCCATGCCCCATGAAACCTAACCTCACGATTGCGAATAGCAAGGCGGATAAAGGGGTTTTGATAGATGGATTGTTGCGGTGAAGAGATCCAATAATACATAAGAAACTTTTCTTCCCCGACAAAACTAACCTCTGTTGCGCGACCTAGCTTCCAGGTTCATCCTCTGTTATACTATGGCAATTATGGGTAAAGGTAGGATGAAAAACCACAAAATCAAAGACATAAATTGGGAATAAACCACAAAACAATAATATTATGAATGAATTGAAAGAACATTACAATAAATAATTTACCTTCTAATTACTATGATGTTAAGAGCGTAATCCCAAACAATGGGAAATACCTTGATGAGAAAGACCGTTTTGTCCCAACCTTGATTAAAGATATGAAGCGAGGGGATGCTTATCTATGGATTAGATTATACTTCACCTGTGTACGGGGATTTGTGTACGAGGATTCAGGAATTAATATTAAATGGTGGATTTTCAATATCGATTCTCCAGCTAGCCTGAAGGAATTTTATTTGATGTGATCTTTGAGGCTAAGGCATTAAATGAATGGCTTGATTATTCATCAAGCAATCTATGCATCTCCAACATGGAAGAGAGAAATCTTGAATCAGTGCTTGAACTTATTTATCTTTTTTGACTTCTCGCCATTTATCCAAAACCTTACCCAACTACTATCTCATCTATTTTCAATTTATTATTATTACTTTAATTTCATTTTTTATAATAAGGTAGGAAGGAAAAAAAATTTCCATGTGCAAACATTGATTGTTCTTTTCTTATTGTATTTATTTTTAAATTTTATTTCATTTTTTTATAATAAGGTAAGAAAGAAAGAAAAAAATCCATGTGCAAACATTGATTGTTTCTTTTTTGGTTTTATTTATTTATTTAAATTTCTTTTGATGTTTGAACAAAACATGAAATCCTATTTGATTTTTCTTTTGGTATTATTCTCAATTCATTCTTATTTTTAAATTAAAAATTTAAATATGTTTGAAGATAACATATTTGAGGCTATTTTACCTCCATATCACATAAACCTCATCATACGAATTGTTTACATGTTGATTTTTAAATGTAATTCATCCCTTAGTGGCTACATTGCAGCCGTGTAAGTGATCATTATTTTGCTTCTCAACACCATAATAGAAGAGAAGTGAACGGGATCACGACTCTATAAATACTTTAAGCTTACTCCACAAAGCAAAAGAGATAATTGGGAGATAGCAATGAGAAGACACTCATTATCTACAAAATTAACAACGGTTCAAATATGTGAGGTTAAGTGTTCTACAGTTAAGTAAAACTTACCAGCCCTAATATAGAACAATAAATTTTAGAAAGTCTTAAGAAATTAGGCATAATTTTATCACATAAGAATAAAATCTATGGTGTTGCTATATGTATATATATATATGAAATTAGGCATAATTTGATCACATAAGAATAAAATGTCTGGTATTGTGATATATCTATATATATATATATAATTCGTTCATTCATTCAGATGAAATGACCCTCCCTCTGGTGTAACCTAATTCAAAGAATGAAAAGTATGGAAACATTGGTATCTTTGAAGCCCAACAGGCCACCAGGCTTCCCATACTTGAAATCGTTACACTGTTTCTTACATGGAGTAAAAAGTTAGGCAAGACAGGTGATTCATTTAGTTCATATATTGTAAAAACATTTAACATTTAAGAAGCCCTAAAGCAAAGTTATTTTTATGTTTCAAGGCAAAGTTGACCTTTTGTGGAGGAGAACAACTACTCTATTTAACACGTTTTCATGGCTTGCATTGGAAAGTTCAAAACCATAAAACCTGCTAGTCTTTAAATTGGAAGCTCATATTTTTCTCTTGTGTCTATTTATCTTACGGTTATTTAGTATAAAGAGATCAAACATTCATAAAATGGGTATAATATCTTCATTGTGCTCAAATGAAAACCAATACGTCCCAAAGTTAAAGAAATGCCAGAGGTACGACTCTTAATTGTAAATTTATAATACTTTTCATTCAAATGTATAAGAAAGCATGAGAAGAGTTATAAAGAAAGTTGAATGTAAATACCATAACTGTACCCAACCACCGAAGGAAAAAATTGAAACAATGAACCATATCACTTGGACTAACCATAGAAACTGTTAGAGATGCTTAGAACCAATTATTGAATTTGCTTGCCTTCAATATCATTCACTCTTTCATCATACCCAATGGTATACCAATCTGATTTTAATGACATGAATTTCCAGTGAGACCCTAGGGTTTCAGGGAGAATGTCGGTAGTGAGGCTACGTACACCGACCTTCAAGAGTTGGAAAACAAGTGTTGTGTTTACCAGAGCATTTCATTGTGATAGTGTGATTCAATCCTTCTTTGCTTAAGGTTAATTTATAAAAAAAACAAGACACCCCCCCTGCAAACAGGCAGACAGACAAATATTCAATCATTAAACTTGTAATAGCAGAATCTCATAGAACTTACACATGAGTACAGATGGAGGTGAGAATTGGAAGATGTCGTTGCTGAGTCCATCTCAATGTCCTGAGTAGCCATCTTGGGTTTATGTTTTTACTTGAAATGCAAAAACCTCCTGTCAATGAAAAACAATGAAAAATGATGGTAAAAAAAAATGAATAAAATTCATTTTGGGGATGTGGAAGCCGGTGAGGGAAACAAAGAAAAATGAAAAAACCTTGCATCACTGCCAATAGAGAGAATCTATATTGGTTGAAGAAGCTTTCTCCTCTGCTACAGATATGCACTGACAGTAATTGATGGAACAATCTCCAAATCTGTCTTATCAACTATGGATTCCCTTAATCGAAATAGTGTATGGTTTCTTCAAATTCTACATGAATACTATCATCCATTGTCGTTTGGGCCACTGCACAGGTACCTTCATGCACTCAATGCAGTCAAGGATGGCTCTTAAGCATTCCAAAGTAGGCATCGAGAATGTATTTCAGTTATTTTTGGGGCTAAGCCTGTTGCTGGGTCACCGGTGCTTGTCACAAAATTCTTGAGTAAGGGGGATGGAAATCAATGGACATACTGATAGCAAGGTAATTCTACAACCGGTTGTGCAATCCATCAGTGAAATTTCTGCGAATTATGTGAATTTCGACCTTGTGGCTTGCAACTTCATAAAGTTTAGCTCAACATAATGAATTCCAACTTTATGGTTTGTAGCTTCCCAAATTTCAACTCTCCTTCCCTATGGCCTGTGAATGGTACCCTAGTTAAATTGATTAACTATTACCCCCAAAATAAGAACATAGGAGAATTAACACTCTTTAAATGTATTCCTCCTTGGAAAAAGCAAGCAATTCCTCTAACAATTGCATATGCACCAATGTTAAACATCCAATGCAACAGGATTGAACATCCAACAAACCTAAATTTAATAAGCTGGATTTTTGAAATCAACTCATGAAAAGTTCTTTATGGTTGATAGTTAATCATTTCCCATCATTACATCCAAAAGAAACGAGGAATTGGATATCAAGTTAGCAACATATACAGTAATTAATACTGCAAAAACTAAATGGTTGAGCAATAGTATCTTATCGTCATATTGGATGCTAGCAATTTGCCTTCTTGTAGCAAGGCCTTAAATTTTGATGCAAAAAGTATTCATAACTATGTTGAAAATACTGCAACAAGAATATGCCCATTATGTAGAATGCATTCCTGTTTGAGTGCAAACCATAACTTCAATTAATGCTTTTAATAGGACACCTATACAGAGCAAAAAAAATCTTCTAGGTGCTTTGAGCACAAGGTTTGTTAAAAACATCAAAAATTCCAAAATGGGAATGCTTTCCAATTTATACCGCAGTAAAAAAACAGTTCGTCTATGCAGAAATTGCATACGAAATCAAAATTATGGACAAATCAACGTTCTTTTGGAAGAATGAATAGCAATGGAAGTTACTTTGCTGCAAGGAATGGTCAATTCTATGTTCATCTAATGTTGGATCCTCACTCCCCCAGAGCATGGAAGTGTATGGCCTGTAACTCAACTATTCCCCTTGAAAATCGAAACCCATTCTGACCGAGGAGCCAATTGCTGATAGGGCCAAAATACCATGAGATGAAGGTGGGACTTGTGGGTGCTGCTGCAATTTTGAAGGATTCGAAGAAACATGAGCTACAATAGGCATAGGCAAAGCAGAAAAAGTACCTGTACCTAAACCTAAAATGGACACAGGAAAAGCAGGAATAGTACCTGTACCTAAACCTACAATGGGTAGAGGAAAAGTAGGAACAACAGATGTACCTATTGCTGCCATGATCGCTAGCTTGACCTTGTTGAGAAGCCATTGAATTGTTTCTCCATCTGACTTGTGACCAAACTCACACGTTAGCTGAAAGATTTGCACTGCACTCACTGCAGGTATTATGACCCTCCGACCTCGCCCATTCACCTTGGTGTGCCTATCTTTAGTGGAGGGTCTCTTGACCACCAATGCATTCCTTGTATGGATTCCCTTAATCGAAATAGTGTATCATTTCTTCAAAGTCTACATGAATCCTATCATCCATTGTTGTTTGGGCCACTGCACAAGTACCTCCATGCACTTAATGCAGTCAATGATGGCTCTTAAGCATTCCAAAGTAGTCATTGAGAATGTATTTCAGTTATTTTTGGGGCTAAGCTTATTGGTGAGTCACCGGTACTTGTCACAAGATTCTTGAGTAAGGAGGATGGAAATCAATGGACATACTGATAACGAGATAATTCTACAATCGGTTGTGCAATCCATCAATGAAATTTCTGTGAATTATGTGAATTTCGAACTTGTGGCTTGCAACTTCATAAAGTTTAGCTCAACATTACGAATTCCAACTCTATGGTTTGTAGCTTCCCGAATTTCAACTCTCCTTCCCCATGGCCTATGAATGGTACCCTATTTAAATTGATTAACCATTGCCCCAGGTTAATTAACCATTACCCCAAAAATAAGAACATACGAGAATTAACACTCTCTAAATGTGTTCCTCCTTGGAAAAAGCAAGCAATTCCTCTAACAATTTCATATGCACCAATGTTAAACATCCAATGCAACACGATTGAACATCCAACAAACCTAAATTTAATAAGCTGGCTTTCTGAAATCAACTCATGAAAATTTCTTTATGGTTGATAGTTAATCATTTCCCATCACTACATCCAAAAGAAACGAGGAATTGGATAGCAAGTTAGTAACAGATACAGTAATTAATACTGCAAAAACTAAATGGTTGAGCAATAGTATCTTATTGTCGTATTAGATGCTAGTCATTTTCCTTCTTGTACCAAGGCCTATAAATTTTGATGCAAAAAGTCTTCATAACTATGTTGAAAATACTGCAACAAGAATATGCCCATTATGTAGAATGCATTCCAATTTGAGTGCAAACCATATCTTCAATTAAAGCTTTTAATAGGACACGTATACAAAGCAAAAAAATCTTCTAGGTGCTTTGAGCCCAAGGTCTGTTAAAAAAGTCAAAAGTTCCAAAATGGGAATGCTTTCCAACTTATAACGCAGTAAAAAAATAGTTCGTCTATGCAGAAATTGCACGTGAAATCAAAATTATGGACAAATCGATGTTCTTTTGGCAGAATCAATAGCAATGGCAGTTGCTTTGCTGCAAGGAATGGTCAATTCTACGTTCATTCAGTGTTGGATCCTCACTCCCCCAGAGCATGGAAGTGTATGGCCTGTAACTCAACTGTTCCCCTTGAAAATCAAAACCCATTCCGACCGAGGAGTTGAATGCCAGCAGGGCCAGAATACCATGAGATAAAGGTGGGGCTTGTGGGTGCTGCTCCAATTTTGAAGGATTCGAAGAAACATGACCTACAATAGGCATAGGAAAAGAAAAAAAAGTACCTGTACCTAAACCTAAAATGGACATAGAAAAAGCAGGAACAGTACCTATACCTAAACCTACAATGGGCAAAGGAAAAGTAGGAACAACACATGTACTTGTTGCTGCCATGATCAGTGACTCAGCCTTGTTGAGAAGCCATTGAATTGTTTTTCCATCTCACTTGTGACCAAACTCACATGTTAGCTGAAAGATCCGCGCTGCACTCACTGCATGTATTATGACCCTTCGACCTCACCCATTCACCTTGGTGTGGCTGTCTTTAGTGGAGGGTCTCTTGACAACCAATGCATTCCTTGTTGGATCATTGCTCTAGGGACCCTCAAGCAAAAGCCTCTCCTCAGAATGGTTTTGCACCTCTGAACTCATTTTCAATTACAATCTCTACAATCTTAAGTGTATCCAAAAAAAGGGTAAACCTAGATAATAATAAAAAAGACATTAATAAAAATTGCAGAACTGAAAACCCTAATCTCTATATACCACATGCACCCTTTTTATAGAAGGAATCGACGAGTTTCCCCTCTTCGGTTTCAAATTCCCAGGCTCAACCTATGGTTATCTGCCTGTCATTATAATCAAACAAAAGGTTTGTAATAAGCTGTAAACACCTCGAAAATGAACTGGGTAATCACAAACGCTCATAAGATTTCATGGGGACTCTCACAAATCTCGTATATTTGTGTCTAAATATTGAAAATAGAAGATGTCCATTTATTAGGTTTTGGAATTTGTGTCAAATAGGATTGGGTAGTTTAAAATTGGAATTCAAATATTGAATATTGCATAAACCTAGAAGAGTAAAAACAACCACAATCAATAAGTGGACTCAAGGAGCAATGAATTTATAATGAATTGGTGTAAAGTTCCAACCAAGAACAAGCCGACCGAATTTGGAAAACGTTTTGGAATTATTGTAGTCTTGAAGAAGAAAACACCCACATGCACATGCATAATGCTTTGGAATTCCTGCAGTCTTTAAGAATAAAACATCTGCCTGTTGATTTCCTGTGATGGAAAAATGGTGTGGAGATTAGTGCATTTGGGCAGGGAGAACATGCAAAGGAGAACAAATCAGAAGAATATATCCTTGTCTAGCTCTAGTTGGCTAACCCCGTTTTTATCGCTAAAGAGCTCGTCCATGAATTCCAACAAGAAAAGTATTCTACGACAATGCTCAGAAGCAAACCAAGAATGGTCATTCCAACAAAGTCAAATACACAAACAAATCGCTTGGCAAGAATGCCACGAGGAATAAGATCTCCATAACCTACGGTAGTCATTGCTAAAATTCAGAATCAACAATCACTCCCTACCCATCACAACAATTCTTGAGAGAACCCGGTCTGCCATAGCTTGTACTTCAGGATAGAGATTGGCAGCTACCACGATTGGAAAAACCACAATGAGAACTAAAGCCAATCTCCACTACAACACAAACCCTATGGTACATGCCACCAGCATTAACGTTGAATTTTGTACTATCATGGAAACTCTATCGCCAATGGCAGATCTCACATTAGTCACATCGGAATCCAAACGAGCTGCAACTTGGTTGCTGTTATGCTCTTCTCGATCGAACCAACTCACCTCATTGTGCAGAATTGCTGACAGACATAACCTTTAGATTAATTATCAGTCAAATTCATACTTAAAATACACAAATGTTGTTTATCTTCTAGCATTCTCTGTCGAACCCACTTGGTCAGATTCTCGCCAACGATTTCCCAAAAGGAATGTTGCACTGTATTGAAAACCAGGGTGCCGAATGATATCCCAATCAGAATGAAGCACTATTTTCTGATTTCATTTTTGATATGTGACGGATTGAGATTATAATAAATGCTTAGCACGGAACTTAGGATGTAAGTGAAGAGTGCGCTTATGGAGCCACAAACCATGGATCCTATCAGGGCATAGGCCCATTCTAGGGCATTCATCTTCACTAATCTCCAGAATGACCCGACCTGTTCTATGAAGGGTACTTTCTTCGTTTTATATCCTGAGTTGACATCGACGGATGTGATGAAATCGAAAGTTTAGAAGTCTAAAAGTCTTTTGAAATAGGGAGACCAGCCATAAGAAGAGTTCCTTCCAATTATGGGTGAGCTCACGGAATTCCTTGCACTGGACGGCCTGGAAATAGGAAAACAAAAAAAAATCACAATGCTGAAAACCAATACAAATTTATGTTCATTCTATTTCCCCTTTCTTCCATGGTTCATTTAAAATGTGTGACAAACTGTGGTAGCACATTAACTTCTACTCAGTAAAGTCAAAATTATCGATAAATACTGGGAATGTATAAGAGAAACAAAACAATTTTCCTTTCTATCTTGATGATGAACGAGTGGTTCATTTAGAATGTTACAAAATGCAACAGTACATAAAATTCTACAAAATAAAATCAAAACTACCCATAAACTCTGAGATCATATACAATAAGGGTAAGGAAAATGTCCCCATTATGAGCTATAAAAATTATTCTTAGCTAGGGGAAGTTTAGAGTGCATAATATAGTGGAGGGATACCTAAGGGAGAAACAAAACAATTGCAATTTTAGAAAGAGGATTGGAGGATGGTACCAAGAGGCATCCAAACAGTTTGGTTGAAAATAGTTTGTTGTAATCAACTACAAGCACTAAGCACCCTGCAGTGCAGTATTGAATGCTACAACTAATGCTTTGAAGTTTGGTGTCTAGTGTTTTATTGTATATCCACCAAAACACCCACTGTAGCATTCAATGCTGCACTGCAGTATGCTTATTGGCACTACAATATGCTTATTGACACGCTAATAAAATAAGACTGCATCAATAATATGTGTAGCTTTTTAAATATTTTACAAAGAAAACCCTGAGAATCTATGCAAGTATAATTGTACAAACTGCTCATCTTTGGGAAAATAGAACAATTATGATTTTACAAAGAAGATCTTGAGGATGAACAATATAATCACATTTTTATGGATAAGGCCCTTAGGATTTATGGGACTAACAAAAAAATTACAAAATTATGGGAGAAACAAAAGAATTCCAATTTTACAGACTTTTTTTTTGAAAAATTATTGTATAGATGAACTACAATGTGCCTGGGTGCCCTACTGCCATTACTGAATTGACATAGTGGGAAAAAAAAAATTTCTACCTAGCACTGCTCTTTCTTGCATTGTTACCAAGCTCATGGGCAGTCTCTTGGAGTCTAATCAATGTTGAATAAGCCCCATCACTGCCCTTGGAGATAAGCTCATCGTGAGTTCCCATCTCCCAAATGCTTCCCTGTTGAACCACTACTACCAAATCAGCCTTCCTAATAGTGGAGAGACGATGTGCCACAACTACTGTTGTTCTTCCTATCATGAACCTGACCAGGGCTTCTTGAACTATTTTTTCTGATTCGGAGTCCAGAGCACTAGTTGCTTCATCCAAAAGTAGTATGGTTGGGTTCTTCAACATCACTCTGGCTATTGCAATGCACTGCTTTTTCCCTCCTGATAGTTGGCCACCTTATTCACCAACCTACAGTTGCAGATCCAACTCAATACATATAGTAACCATGGCTACTATCAACTCTAGCATAATGAAAAGAGACAATGAGATGCCAGAAAAGTGCTATGAACCATATTAGATATATAGTTAGACTAATGAGCATTCTATTTAGAATGGAAGGTAATGGGATTTTCCAAGATGTTACAAGGCATGCATATGTGATTGAGAGGGAGGGCAAGGTTGCAAGGGGAAGATTGAAATGCATCAAAAGATCCAACTATTATAGCTAGCAGCATACTTGAGTGTCGTAGCCATCAGGAAGCTTTGTGATAAAAGAATGTGCATTTGCAACTCTGTTTGCTTCCTCCATTTCCACTTGGCTTGCATCCTCTCTTCCCAATAGCATGTTTTCCTTAATGCATGTTGCAAACAATGCTGGTTCTTGTCTCACAAGCCCTATCTACTGTCTAAGCCATTTCAACTGCAGAGATTTGATGTGATACCCATAAAGTAACACTTTACCTTCATTCACAGCAATTAAAAATAGTGTTTTTAATAAGGGATTTATTAAACTAAAAGCTTGAGATCGGGATATGAAAATGCCAATGTAAAATCATGTATTAGATACATTCAATTGGGTCATAGAAGCATTCTATCAGAGAAACTACAGTAGTCTTTCCCGACCCACTTCTACCAACCATAGCTACAGTTTTTCCTACGGGGATGTTCAAAGAGAAACTTCTAAGAACGGGTATGTCAGGTCTGGAAGGATATGCAGGATATGCAAAGCTCACGTTTCGCAGCTCGAGATGGCATGTGACTCTGGGCAGAGTAATTCCATCCTAGTAGTTTCGATCAATCTTCGGCCTGTGATCAATAGTTCGAAATATATTCATAGCAGCAGGTTTTTCCTTTCCAAATGCTGTCATGTTGGGATTCAATTTCCCCAATGCTCTACAACAATACATTCAAATTGAAAAATAACTTCCTCCAAAACAAAATCCATAGAAACAAGAGAAAAAAAGAAATTGGGTATAGTACTACATACAATCCACCGATCATGACTGAAAACATAGTAGATATGGCCAATCCTCCATTTGTATCATGGTGCCTCATGAGTCATCCTCCATACCACAGAAGTAGCACATAACAGCAAAATATGACATAAAAAGTCAACCCTAGCCCGAATCCTTTTACTAGTCCGGTCTTATACCCAATATTCTGAGCCACACTCAAAGACGTAGGATAAGCTCTCAGCGCTTTCTCCTCACCCACGAATGAGAACACAGGGCGAATTTGTGCCAAGGCCTACAAATTGAATTAAATTCCGATTAAAAACAATTCAATTCCTTGATAAAACGCTAGAAACAGAGCTGATTAAATCAAACAATTCAGCACCTACTCTGCAATGTTACCATCCTTGGAATATGCATCCTGACTCTTGGAGGAAAGATTGGTTATTGTTATGGTATGAACAACTCCAAAGAAGGCTATCAATGGCATCACTGCAGGCGTCAGAAGAGCCAGCTTCCACACTATGATGAATCCCACCACAAATCCGGCCACAAAAGTCGCCATGTAATGGATGAAATTGCCTATTTGTGAACCAAGTTACATCAATGTTCATGAGCTCCACTAGATTCTGAACTCAGAAAATATTTTTAAGCAATTCTAGGACTCCACAAGATAGGAATAACACATAAAAAGACATAGGGGAAGGATGTTTATGGGTTCTTGAGGTCCATTTGTAGACTCAATTGTAATGATAAATGAGAAAGGTCAAGAAACCATTTAGGCAAAGCATAATAGAAGAAACCATTTCCCTGTAACCATTTGTATGAGAATAAAAAGATTAACAGACCTTCTCACTGGTAGCATCCTGAACAACAACAATGTTGTTGCCTATAGTATTGATAATGTCACCAGTTCGCGCATCGGTGTCAAATTATTCCACATCTTGATTCAGAATCGCCTCTAGATACTTGACCCGGAGCCTGGTTGATTGCCTTTCCCCGATCCACAGAAAAGTAACAAGGGTGGAGAAAAGACCGACAAATAAAAGAATTTCACAACACGCAATAAGCAACTAGAGAGGATGAACGTGGTAGTTAGGTTAAGATGCATGTGTTAAAATTCTATTGGATTGATAGACGACCATGCTACAGTGTTTCAAAACACAACTTCTATGAGAAAAACACCTTATGGTGTAAAAATGATCCTTCCTTTAATTTAAGAAATGCCATACCTTTTAACTTATGAAGGGGCTGACATATCACTAAAATGAACATTCAACACACCAATTCCACACTGGTACAAACTGAATAATTTGTAGACACTCAAGACCATCATTTGCATGCTTGGTTTCCTTTCGCTACCTATTAAACGATGATTTTTCCCAACTCAAGGGCCCAGGATGGGTGTCTGGGTGTCACTTCTCACTGTGTGATCTTTAATTTACAAAATAGACTTTATTTTGTTCATATTTGGAGAGAAAATATTGTCACATGTATTACACACATATGAATTTCACAAGCATTTGATCCCTACACATCGCTTTGAGGGCAAGTAGGGAGAGCATACATTTGTTAAATCAACACAATTTATACTTGAGACATTGTTTTTCATATGCCAGATTGTATGATGCACATGCATGGAAGATGCACAGAGATCTACTCAAGCATAAGACTTTAACCTTATTTAATATGGAATAAAATCCTTATCTCAGAAATATTTTATGGAATAAAATCGTTTTTAATATAAACATTTCTTTCTTTGTGACAAGAGAAATATTTTTGTTTACTTTCCTTAATAATTATGATGGCTCTCTTCTTATGCCTTAATAATTATGATGGCTCTCTTCTTATGCCTTGTTGTTTCTTAGTGCATGTCCCCAACAAGATTCAGATATTGATATTTTGGTCATGAACTAGTTGAAATTGGGGAAAACCACTCTTATTGGTGTTAGGAAAATTGTTCTTGTGGATGGGGTGAGGCAAACAATGTATTAGGGTTGACAGACAGACATCGTAAGGTTATACAAATACAATAATTAAGAAAAAGTTTAAAGGTTCAAGAGGGTGTGTACCTTACAAACAGAACGTTGATCAAAAGCTCTCTTTAATTTCTCCTCTTTCCCTCCAATCAATGAACCTGCAAAAAAAATTCAAGACCTTCCTCAAAGAAATATGACTACATATAAAAGATTGATATTCAAAAGTGTTAGTTTTTCAACATTAAGCTAGCATTATTAGGATCTTTAACTGAGAGAATAACAAGTACATCAATCAAACACAAGAGACAATGAACACAGTGTTTTTCCTCAGGGAAACCATAAAGGAGAAAACCCCACAACTTCCTCAGAGATAGAATCAACACCAAAACAGTAAAAGCCCCAAAACAGTAAGTGATCTCTCAACAACAGTAATCTTCTTCTTGTCTAGCCCCAGTGTCTTCTCCTTCCTCAACTATGCGCTACACTTGAGTGTGTATGACTTGTGTGATAAATAGAGACTCTAGTTCTCTATTTATACTAATACCGACATGACTAAAACCCTACTAGGGCCGACCTCCGAAGTTACAAATACATCAACACTCCCTCTTAACTAGGAAGGTATTCTTTCGACACAATTTTCAGCACTGGTCTTCTTCTCTGTATCAACTAGATAATCTAGTCATCTGCACCTCAAGTCTTCTAAGTCATCTTCGTATTCAAGTCATCTTCATCTTCAAGTCATCTTCATCTTTGAATTAGGATCATCTCTTGATCTGGATCATCATGGGACATCATCACTGGATCTCGATCATCACTCGATTTGGATCATCACTGGCTATCATCACCGGATCTCAATCATCACTCAATCTGGATCATCACTGCTAGATCATCGTCACTGGATCTAGATCATCACTGGCTATCATCACTGGATCTTGATCATCACTCGATCTGGATCATCATTGGTGCTATCTCATGATTCTTCTCGTCATAGGAATTTCTACAGAGCCAACCCTTTTTCATGCTGGTTGTAGGCCTAGCCTCCATGTAGGTCTTCACCCAGCACTTATATCTGAGTACACGGGAACACATCCCTCAGTTACATCAAAAATTCTACTGCACTTATATCTGAGTACGTGGGAACACATCCCTCGGTCACATCAGAAAGGCTACTGCACTTATATCTGAGTACATGGGAACACATCCCTCAGTCACATCAGAAAGGCTACTGCACTTATATCTGAGTATGTGGGAACACATCCCTCAATCACATCAGAAAGGCTACTGCACTTATATCTGAGTACGTGGGAACACATCCCTCAGTCACATAAAAAAGGCTATTGCACTTATATCTGAGTACATGGGAACACATCCCTCAGTCACATCAAAAATGCTACTGCACTTATATCTGAGTACATGGGAACACATCCCTCAGTCACATCAGAAAGGCTACTGCACTTATATTTGAGTATGTGGGAACACATCCCTCAATCACATCAGAAAGGCTACTGCACTTATATCTGAGTACGTGGGAACACATCCCTCAGTCACATAAAAAAGGCTATTGCACTTATATCTGAGTACATGGGAACACATCCCTCAGTCACATCAGAAAGGCTTCTCAGTCCTAGACTAAGTTTTCCTAGTAACTGACCAAGTGCCTCCATTCTCCTGAATGGCATTTGCCCTTACATATGTCCTACTCGAATGAATGGCTAGCACTCATATCTGACATGGAAGGAACCAATCCTCTCACCATGACAGAATGGCCCAGTCCTTATATCTGACCATGGAAGGAACCAATCCTCTCATCATGTTAGAATGGCTATGGGTCTCATCACTTTCTCTCGGAGGAAACCTCGATCTGGAGAAAACCAAGCTTCTCCCTGAAGTACTCGAACTTCATCCTAGCCAATGGCTTCGTCAATACATCAACTATATGTTCCTCCATCGCAACATACTAGAGCTTTACTGCTCCCCTCTGCACCTTATCCCTGATATAGTGATACTTGATATCGATATGCTTCGACTTGTCATGGAACACTAGATTCTCTGACAACTTTACGCAACTCTGGTTGTCACAATGTATACAAGTAGCATCCAACTGGAGATCAAATATATCAGACAGTAGCTTCCACAGCCATACTGCCTCACAACTAGTTGAACAAGCCGCGACATACTTTACTTCAGCTGTACTCAGTGCCACACAGGATTGCTTCCTTCCAAACCAAGAGATCACACCTGATCCCATACTAAAGCAACATCCTGAAGTGCTTTTCCTGTCGATGGCACTGCCTACCCAATCTGAATCAACATAACCTTCCAGTTTAATCTTTTGATTCGCATCGTACTTGAGCCCATAATCAACTGTACCCTTCAGGTACCTCAAAATATGCTTTGCAGCAATCAAGTGAACATTTCTCGGATCTGTCAAGAACTAGCTCAAGGTGTTCATAGCAAAGCAAATGTCTGGTCTCATGTTCGTCAGGTACATCAATGACCCAATCATATGACGATACATCATAGCATCAACCGACTCTGATGAAGCATCACTCAATAGCTTCAGGTTCGATGCCATAGGTGTGGCCATAGCCTTGCAGTCCATCATCCCAAACCTCTTCAAGATCTCTACTGCATACTTCCCTTGTCCAAGGAAGATTCCATCTGTACTCTGCCACACCTCCATACCTAGAAAGTAATGCATCATCCCCAAGTCCTTCATTTCGAACTTGACAGCAAGATTTCTCTTTGTATCAGCAATCAACCCATCCATACTTGTCACAAATAGATCATCTACATATAGTAGAAGCATCACTAAGTTGCCATCCTCAACCTTATAGTAAAGGTTGGAATCTGCTTTACTATTGGTAAAGACCAAACTGGATAGAAAGTTATCAATTCTGCTGTACCAGGTCCTGGGTGCCTGTTTCAAACCATACATGGCTTTCTTCAATTTGCATACATGAGACTCTTTGTTATGTGTCTCAAAACCGAGTGGATTTTCTACATACATTTCCTCTTCCACTACACCATTCAAGAAAGCAGTCTTAACATCCAACTGGTGTATCTTCCATTTCATCAGTGCAGCCAGAGCAAGTACTGGTCTGATGGAATTGTATATGGCTACAGGTGCAAAGGTTTCTTCATAGTCTATCCCTTCCTTCTGAGAGAAACCCCGAGCTACAAATATTTCTTTACACTTTTCAATGCTACCGTCTGCAACATGCTTGATCTTGTAGATCCATTTGGAAGTTACAACTGACTTCCCTTCTGGTCTTGGGACAACATCCCAAACATCATTCTTCATGATTGATTGATATTCTTCAATCACAGCATCCTTCCATTCTTTCTGTTCTGCTGCTTCTTCATAACTGGAAGGTTTTTTATCAATGAAATCACATAATAAGGCTACATACCCGGAGCAGGATCTCGTCCTCTTTCTTTCTCTGTGATTTTCTTCTGGAGCTCCATATATTTCTGCACCTTGGATAAGTTCACGTACCCAAGCAGGTTTCCTCTTATGAGGATTCTTCTCCAGAGGTGGATCTACAGGTCTTTGTGGTTCCTCGAAATCTCGATCTTCTTCTTTAACTTCTTCATTCATGGTTGTATCATGAATTCTGGGTGCTTCTTCTTCTGCTTCTTCAGGTTCTTTAGCAGGTCTCTTTCTGGATTTGTTGTAAGCCGTGTCTTCATCAAATGTTACATCCCTGCTAATGTCAATCTTCTTGTATCCTGGGAAATAGATTCTGTAAGCCTTTGAGCTTTCGGAGTATCCCACAAATATGCCCTTCTTTCCTGAAGGATCCAATTTTGTTCTCTTTTCTTTTGGAATGTGTATGTTTACAGGACAACCGAATATTCTGAGATGGATGACTTCTAGTTTCTTGCTAGAGAAGACTTCTTCAGGATTCTTGTTCTCGAGTACTCTATGTGGAGTACGGTTCTGTACATACACTGTTGTTCTGGTAGCTTCAACCCAAAGATGCATAGGGAGATCTTGATCATGAAGCAATGCTCTTGCAGCTTCCATGATGTCACATCCCGATTTTGACCCCGTTGCACTAGATGAACATGGTGTATATATTGTAAAGGATCATGGTGTGGAGCTAAAGGCCAAGGCCCCACCATTGATCGGTTATGCTATGTTTTGGATTTAAAATTGTCACTGATGGTATATCAGGGCATGCGGCATATATTATGTTGGTCATCATGTAAATATACATCCATAATTAATTAAATGAATCCGACCAGCTACGATCGCGGCAACTAAACTGAGAAAAGGGGCATGATTTTCCCAAGGATAAGGATGTGGGGGAATTCGTCAAACCTTGGCCAATGAGAGAAAACCCATGTGTCTTCTTCCCTTGTCTTATTCCAACCACCTTCATTAAGAATCTCTGCTGACAGTTGAGGCAGTTATTGTCTAGGAATGGGTGTGGCAGGACTGTCAGTCCTCACCCACACGCACACTCTACCAACGATTTTGTTGTTCATCCCTCATGCAGGCAATACCATTATCCTCTCCATGAGTTGCCGAACACCCAGGCACTGCAATTTCGCGTCCTCTTTGTTGCCTGCTCACCCACGCACGAGCTGTGAGCTATTTGTCCTCATGTAGGGACCATGTCTGCTATTCTCATGCACCGAGATTTTTCCTGGTTTTTGGCTCACACAGTGAGATGGAAGCTGTGCATTTCCACCCGCGAATTGTAGTGTTGTTGTGGTCTTCCCCATGCCGAAAACTTGGTTGCCTTTCCATCCGCGGACTATGTAAGTTCCTTGGTGTCTTCATTGTTCATATTGGGTCATTGATTTTCCCACGTTGTTGGCTGTGGTAGTTGTGGTCTTTCTTATGTTTTGGGGACTATTGTAAATTCGTTGGAGAGTCATTTTGGCCATGATAGGGCCAAGAATGACTCAGAATCTGCCTTCCCTGTCTTAAGCTGTAACAACTGATTAATTTCCTGAGTGCAATGGTTAGTCTTCGGACTGTGAGAGGAGTAGGGATGTTGGCTTAGATTTGCTTGATAAACCTGGTGGCTGGAAACCACACAGATAGAGCTAGAGGGCTAGCCTTCTTCTCCATCACCCCTGAATAGCACTGGAAGGGAATGCAGGGCCTGAGGGACTGTGTAGCAGAGAAGGGACTGATTTCTTATGTTGGGTGTGTTTGGGTGTCTTAGAGGTCAGGCTAGTTCTGGTGTAGGTGTTCTTGGCTCTGTAATGAGCTCACCAGCTTAGCAATTTGCCTTCTCCAACTCCTTAATGGCCTGATAAACCCAACTCTGTTGGATTGGGTATGTGTTTTGGGTATCCTTGGATACGTGTAAGCCTGTTGTTCCCTTATTCCTTGGAGAATCATACCCAACTCGGGGGTGGCAGTGTTGTTGAGAGATTAAGGAGCACGCTAGCCTATGGTTGGGTGGAACGTTGCAGCGATGTAGTTGGTTGCAGAACGAATTCATCTTAAGATTAGTAATCTTGCCCATTTTTACTTCTGCAACTATATTGGTTGTTAATGAAAGTAATGAACATGTTGGAAGAATGCTTGTTTGAATGTATGACATTTCCGCTATTTCTGATAGATAATTGCATCCGTGCATGATAAATTCTCATATGTGCATATTTAAGTCCGATGCACATGTTTAAGCATTCTGTTTTCAACAATTTTTATGCATGTACATGTTTATGGGGCTCTTAGCCTGGGCATTGAAGCTTGTAGTCGCGTCCTCTACGCCGGTCGGAGGCATGGGGACGTGACACATGATGGTTCTATTCTTCTGTTCCACAATCCCATTCTGTTGTGGATTATAAGGAGTGGACAACTCCCTCTTGATCCCTGGTTCTTTGCATAGCTCTTTGAATTCATTCGAAGTGAATTCTCCGCCATTATCTGATCGAAAAGTCTTGATCTTATATTCAGTGTGGTTCTCGATCAAGGATTTGAATTATTTAAACTTACTGAATACTTCGTCTTTGTTCTTCATGAAATAAACCCATGTCTTTCTAGAAAAATCATCAATAAAAGAAACATAGTATGCATACCTGCTTAGTGAGTTTGATGACATAGGACCGCATATATCTGAGTGGATGATTTCTAGTATGCCTTTGGCTTTGCTTTCACTGCTGGGAAATGTATTCTTTGTATTCTTCCCTTTCACGCATCCTTTGCAAATCCCATCATGTTTTGCTTGGAATTTTGGAAGACCTTTAACAGCTTTTCTTGCAACAGGTAGTGCTCTGTAATGCATATGTGCAAGCCTTCTATGCCAAAGCTCATTTGGATCTACTGTGTCATGGACCAAGGCTTGTTCTGGATGGCCCTTCAATTTGTAAAGACCTCCTTCTTGTTCTCCAATCACTACCACGTCATCGATAGTCTTTCCTCTAGGCCACATAATGACTTGACCATCTATGAATGAAATCCTCATTCCTTTTGCATCCAATGCTGATATGGAGAGAAGGTTCTTCTTGAGTCCTGGCAGAAACAATACTTATTTCATTGTTAGAGACTTACTAGAGTCTAGTTTATATGAAGATTCCCCACCACCTTTTATTGGATATTTTTAGTCATCTCCTAGATTCACCTTGTGAGGTGGTTCATGTTCTGACAGTCTCACAAAGGATTCCTTGAATCCAGTCATATGTTTGGAAGCCCCACTGTCTATAAGCCAATCATCACTTCCATGAGAAATGTTTCCCGTGAGAGCGGAGATCAGAACATATTCATCCTCACTTGAAGAATATTCACTTTCATATCTACATCTCTTCTTGGATGGTTCATCATCCTCTACAGCATGAGCATGATGTCTTCTTTTGTTCCCCTTATTCTTATGAGAGTGTTTCTTGCTCTTAGGACAGTCTTTTGCAAAGTGTCCTTTTTCATCACATGTATAACATCTAAATATAGATGGATCCTTTCTATTGTTAGAATGAGAGCTCTTACCTTTGGAGTAATGAGGATTTCTTCTTCCCTTCTTGGAGTGAACTATGAGGGATTGATCTTCACTACCCATCTTCTCTTCTCGAGCTGCTATCTATGCTTCTTCTTGAGAAAATTCTTCCCATAGTCTGTTGAATTTGACTAACTTCTTTCTAGCACAGATTCCTTGGATGAAATAATCCCATGACCTAGGAAGGCCATTCAAAGTAGTCATCACAATCTCTGTATTTTCCACTTCTTCATCAACAGCTTCTAATTGTTCCTTGATCTGAGAAACCCTTGTGAAGTAAGACTGGATGGTCTCTGCATTTTGAATCTTCACATTCTTCAGTTGATTTCTCAGATTCATTTTCCGGTTTATGTTCTTCCCTTCAAACAACTTGGTTAGGGCATCAAACATAGCTTTAGGTTTCTTGAGAGAGGACACCTGTGGGATAAGGTGATCCTTGATAGAATCAGCAATGATCCTCTTTGCCATAACCATCTTCTTCTTATGTAAGGCCTTTGCCTCATCTCCCTCTGGAACTGGGACCTCCTCATGAATGTAGGATTCTAATTCATTCTCTTCCATGACCAGGGAGATCCTATACTTCCAAGCTCGGAAGTTATCAGCTCCCTCAAGCTTTTCATCAAGCTTGTTATGATGAGACATCTTTATCTGAGAACCTCAAATGGAAATACAAAATATTTTAGATCTTACCAAGTTCAAGATGTCGGATTTGAAACTTGAGCTGAAATCTTGCAAAGCTGGTTTGGGAGCAAATTAGGGTTTTGCTTTTCTGGAGTTTTGTCCACCCAAATGCCTTGAAATTTGTCCCTAACTTTGATTTTGGGGAGGAGATCAATCCAGGCCTGTGCTCACTAAAAATTTCCTCTTTTGTGAAAAGCCCTAATTTCCAACAGTAGCGACAGGTCCAAAACTGAAAAACCTCAGAATTGGATTCTGCTTCGACAGAAAGATGCGCCCTAAGGAGGAGAGTTAATCCACCTTACTTTTGCTGAAAATATGTGGAGGAGGATCCAGAAACTAGGAATCCCTAGTTCCCGTAGCTGCACAGTGTCTTCTTCTCAGGTTAGCTCTGATACCATGTTAGTTTTTCAACATTAAGCTAGCATTATTAGGATCTTTAACTGAGAGAATAACAAGTACAGCAATCAAGCACAAGATACAATGAACACAATGTTTTTCCTTGGGGAAACCATAAAGGAGAAAACTCCACAACTTCCTCAGAGATAGAATCAACACCAAAACAGTAAAAGCCCCAAAACAGTAAGTGATCTCTCAACAACAGTAATCTTCTTCTTGTCTAGCCCCAGTGTCTTCTCCTTCCTCAACTATGCAGTACACTTGAGTGTGTATGACTTGTGTGATAAATAGAGACTCGAGTTCTCTATTTATACTAATCTCGACATGACTAAAAACCTACTAGGGACGACCTCTACTAGGAGAGTCTAATAACACTAGTGCCCCGGAACTGCAGGGACTTTAACCCTTAGACAATCAGAGGATTACCCACTATGACTTGACATGACTTGTTTACATTATTGATCCTCCCGATCAGAACATCAGGGCATGACAACATGACTCAAATACATAATAGATACATCCTGGAATAAACATCGGGTTACAATACATAAGATACATAGATGAATACATTCCGAAGTTACAAATACATAATAGATACATCCCGGAATAAACATCGGGTTACAATACATAAGATACATAGATGAATACATTCCGAAGTTACAAATACATTCCGAATTTGGGGAAAACCACTCTTGTTGGTGTTAGGAAAATTGTTCTTATGGATGGGGTGAGGCGAACAATGAATTAGGGTTGACAAACATACATCATAAGGTTATACAAATACGATAATAAGAAAAAGTTTAAAGGTTCAAGAGGGTGTGTACCTTACAAACAGAACATTGATCAAATCCTCTCTTTAATTCCTCCTCTTTCGCTCCAATCAATGAACCTGCAAAAAAAATTCAAGACCTTCCTCAAAGGAATATGACTACATATAAAAGATTGATATTCAAAAGAACATAAAATATTGATCTCATAAACATCAATAAGTAATCAAAACTGATATATACATACACAATAATTTGGAAAGGGAAGAATGTATAATGCTTTATTAAAGAATGAAGCAAGTACTTAATACCTTCCTTCAATCAAGGCACCTCATGAAACTTTCAATTCTGAATCTCCTGCTTCTCTCCTCTAAGAATCCCAACCTCCAAGTAGTGTTGTAGGGAAGATGGAAACTAGGGAACAAGTGATGGGGGTGAGTAAAAACATTTCCAGCATAGCCTTGCAATGGGATAAGTCCCCTTTCATGGTCCCCTTTCCCTCTTTTATACAAAAAATGAAGAAGAAAGGGTTAAGGAGAAAGTAGTTACAACTGAAGAGACAGTTCCAAAACCACCCAAACCACCAATTTTCGAGATATTATATATTTTGGGGGCATTTTTTAGGTACACGCTAGTGTAATAAAGGAAACTAGCATGCCACAGGCTAGTGGAGCACTAGCAACATTTGTGTGCAAGGGAAAAATAACTCTAGTGGACCAAGTGAAAGGGACATTTTTGGGGGGGAAATGTAATTTTTAGGGATTTTTTAAGGCTTTATAGGGATGTTTTTGTCTCCAAACTTGTTCATACTCTTCCTAACTATTGAATGAACCATGAATGAGGTAATTCCATCCTACTGAAGTCCCAAGTATGGCTCTTTCATCCTTAAAATTTACTTTGAGTGAGCAGAAATAACTTCACGAAGTGTTGTCATGCGACCAAAACATACAAGTGTTGTCATAGATGACGAAGTGTCAAATTTGGCTATAACAAATGCCCTATAATGTATGAGGTCAAAGGGTAAGATGATGGTCTAAATACATTATCATAACAATAAATGGTTGGATCATGGATTCAAAGAAGCCGGAGAATCCAAGAACATAGGCTCAAACGAGGTGCATGAAAGAGAGGAAAATGTCTGACAATCTCATCTCTGGGACATACATGTCCATGTACAAGTGATCACTAGAAAAATACAAGGTAGATCCAACCTATGTATAATTGATGTAACTAACATGGCCACGCAAAATACAAAGTGGCACCATGTGAAATATAGAGGATTCATGGCCACAAATGAATAATGTTGTTCCATAATCAATAACTGATCATAGCCACAAGAGCACAAGGTGGATCTATGTCTCAACAGGTGTCATATGAGGTGTGACATGGTCTTGTCAAAATCGGGAAATAACAAAAATTGATGATGTTTTGTTGGATGAAAAACTTCAATCCTAACCGCCCAAAGGTACGAACCCTAAACCTGTGAATAAAAGAACTGAAGTCAAATATAAGGCATATTGTTTCATTACCAGTAATTGATGTAAATCGTTAACAAATTGGAGGTAAACCACCAATAATGAAAAATTGGCCCCAAGGTACCTAGTACATTCTAACAGGTTGGAATAGATAATATTGAATTCAAACACCTAAGGGTGAAATCATGAATTTGGGTGTCTATTCTGTGCGAATAATTTTTTTGAATTCATATTCTGTAATATTTCAGCCGATCTAGTTTATGTTTTCGGCCGAAAACATAGAACTAACTTTTGACTGAAAAATAGTTCGGCCGAAAGTTACTTTTAACGGATACCGTTAACTTTAAAGTTAGAAAGAACTAACTTTCTAACTTTCTAATTTTAAAATTAACGGTATCCTTTAAAAGTAACTTTTGGCCGACAACCTGTAAATTTTCAGAAATGGAATTCCATTTCATTTTTACTCTTCTTTCAATTTCAGATAGATCAGATCATATCAAATACTTACAATTTCTCTTCACAAATAATAGCATTAGTTGCATAATTCAATCTACTTTATATAGATTCTATTTTTTTTTAATTTGGTGTGATCATCTAATTTCATTTATTATATTTCTTAGAAGGTGTGTGGATTGCTTCAAAATTTAATAAAATTCATTGAAATGAAAATTCAATAACTTTTTAAAGACACGATAAAAAAAATTGGAAAAAACATGGTGCCCAACATTGATGTGTTGTCTTCAAAAAGGTACTTTTAGGTTTTTTTTTGAATTGGAAATTAGGGAAGATGTTGTGTCAAACTAAACATGTTAGTTTTATGCTAGTTTTTCAAATTGGTCCACTTCAAAAAATTCTAATAAATATTGCATGCGGTTGTTGGATAAAAACTTATATACAAACTTTAGTACAATCTCTCTAGATCATCATAACATATTTTGTTTTTAATTAACAATAGTTTAATAGTGAATAAACCAGTGTCAAAAAACATGACTATTTATTATAATTTCATTAATCAATAACATACTATCAAACACTTGCAAAAATGACATATCAAATGACAATAAAAAAAATCTAAAAAATAACCGATAAAAAGCTAACACAATTCTCTACAACTTTTGTTTTTACTACAAAATGAAATTCTAAATACAAATCTAATTTTCCTTTGCTTGAAGTTGAAAAACATGGAAAAACAACACTGATTTTCTCATAAAACCCCCCAGAATAGATACCCAGATTCATGATTTCACCCCTAAAGAATCCATCGAGTGGGATACATTGACGTATTTCCGCTACCCAATAGCAAGGGAAATTACCATTGATGACTGCAATCCCCAAGGTAATATCAGAAAATATAAATATCATTCCCATAGAAAAATGAGTTGATGTCGATGGGAAGAGACTTGTTGAAAAGGAGGCATTAAGGCATCCTCCATCATCCAACACTAGGAAAATCAATGGTTGATTTGATTTGGAGCTTGGACAAATTTTTGAAAACCAAACCAATCGAAGGCATGATGTAATGGACTAATACTAGGGAGTGGTTGACACATGAGGTCAAGGAAATTGTAGACTCGCTAACATGGGTTTTATTCTTGAATAGTGAGGACGACAAAGTAGTGACTCGGGAAGCTTTAGAAACAAAGGGACCAACGATACGAATCTACAATGTAGAAGACATTGAAATATTCTCCATATGATTGAAAGAGTAACCAACCGGAGGAGTAATAACTCTGAACTAAAACTTTATCATCAGGACAAGCTAGAACCCAACTATTGAGAGACCCAAATTGGTGTTTTGTTCAGGGGTGACATGACTTAATGCTAGTATAGAAAAAGACATTCGATATCCTTCTCTTCCCTTTCCTATTTTTAAGGAACCTTCTTCATTTTAACGAGCTTGAAAAATAACTAAAGCATGCTTAATAAGGCACTATCCTATGGATTGTTTTTAAGCCCAGGGTAGTTTATGCTCGCTAGTTTTTCAATTTTAGAGGGCCTGAAAAATATTAAAGAAGACTACAAGGTTTGACTTTTTCAAATATTTAGTCCCCTAGGTTCTAAAAAGTAGAAAACAATACAAAGGAGAACTCTCTTAGCGCAGGAGACCTAAGGTATTCATTTTTCGTACTTAGTCTACAGGATCTGAAAAGGGTTCAACTATCACGAGACTGATACTCATTTGATGGAAAGCAAAGAACTTTAGTTTAACAAGTGTGAAGGAAAGCAAGGTCATTCATGTTGTTCCATTGATTTATGAGTTTGGGGCAACAAACAGTAAAATCAACACTACTTTTCTTAAGTTTTAACAAGCAAAAGAATAGCATAAAGAATGCTCATAATCTTTTTCATGTTTTAACTAGAGCACGAAAAAAAAGTAAGATAAAAAAGGGTTCCTATTTTCGTAAATTTAGTCCCACGGGTCTGAAAAAGAGATAAACCAAAACCAAGGAGAACCCTTCTAGTTAAAGTGAACTAGAGTATTCCTTTTTTCATAAATTTAGTCTCTAAAGTCTGAAAATGTATAAAACAATACAATGAATAACTCTCTTAGCTCAAGAGAACTAAGGTATTCCTTTTTTGTAGTTCGCTTGTTAGTTCCGAAAAAGGGTTGAACTATCACCAGAAATACGGTCCTTCAGTAACACGAATAAATATTAAATGGTTTATGAGTGTGAAGGAAAGAAAGACCACTTCAAGACCTTACTCAAATCAATTTGACTACATCTAAAATATTGATATTCAAAAGAACATAAAATACTGATCTCATAAACATTAATAAGTAATCAAAATTGAGATATACACACACCGTGATTTCGAAAGGGAAGAATGTATAATATTTTTATTAAATAATGAAGCAAGTACATAATATCTTCCTTGAATCAAGGAACCTCATGAAACCTTCAATTCTGAATCTCTTGCTTCTCTCCTCCAAGAATCCCAACCTCCAAGCAGTGTTGTAGGGTAGATGGAAACTAGGGCACAAGTGTGAGAGTTGAGTAAAATTTTTTCCAACATAACCTTGCAATGGGATAAGTCCCCTCTCCCTCTCTTATATAGAAAATTAAGAAGAAAGGGTCAAGGAGGAATTAGTAGCAACCAAAGATACAGTTCCAAAACCACCCATTTTTTTATCTTGTATATATTTTTGGAGAATTCTTGAGGTACACACTAGTGGAACAAAGGAAACTAGTGTGTCACAGGCTAGTGGAGCACTATCAAAAAGCGTGTGCAAGAGAAAAAATGCTAGTGGACCAAGTGCAAGGGGAATTTTTGTGAAGATAAATTCCATTTTTAGGGCTCTTTAGGGATTTTTAGGGGTTGTTTTGGTCTCCAAGCTTGTTCATAGGATTCCTAACTATTGAATGAACCATGAATGAGGTAATTACATCCTAACGAAGTCCCAAATATGGCTCTTGCATCCTTAAATTGCATTTGGGTGAGTGACAATAATTTCACGAAGTGTCATCATGCGAACAAAACATATAAGTGTTGTCAGAAACAGAGAACTGCCAAATTTGGCTATAAAAGTCATCCTAAGAAACATCACATGATGGGAGAATAAAAGAGAGATGATAGGGAAGGATATCCTATGAAGTTGTTTCTCAAGAAATCCCTCACATGATAGAGGAACGAGATGATGGATATTTTTTCCTACATACTTACAACTCCCAATGTTGGTAGAGACACCTTCAATGAGTATCCATTTCGAAGGTTTTAATACGTTCAATGTACAAGTTAACTTTGGTATTCACTTATTTGAAGGCCACATAGATGAAGATTCTTTGTAGAAATCGTTAAATCCATTGGATGGTTACTTATCTATTCAATATTTTTCCAACAACAAAGAGATCACCTTCAAACTCCTTAAGTCACTTCTCCATGTCAAATATTGGTGGGATATTTACTATGAGAGGAATGTAGGAGAGGAGTTTGAAATATAGATTATAGAACCCACTTGGGATGCTTTTGTTGATGTTGACATGGAGGACTTCTAAAATATGATGACTAGTACACAAGATGGAAAGCTTGTACCAAGATAGATACTAGATGGTGCGAAAGAGTCCACCAATATATTCCATATCTTACACTCAATGATATGTATCAAAGACTCTAAATGGAACTTGGATGTAAAGTACTACAGTTTCCTACACATGTACATCCAAACAAAGATGTAATTATTGGACATGTCCACAGTAGTATTTTCTTATTGGTATGTTGTCGAGATCAAGGAAAAGTTTAAGAAAAAGAATATGAAATAGTTTGGGATTTCAAATCAACAACAATAGAATACCAGTAAAAACATCCCTAACCTAGATAAAAATGAAAAAGCAAGGATGGCCAAAATCATGAAAACCAACCCAAACTGTAGGTAAATAAGGGTAGAGTGAAATAAAAGAACACTAGAAAGTGGTGCGAGATCTACAAAATCCCATATTACATCACTAGTGAACATTGTTCCAAAACAATCATTGTTGGCCAAGATGCAATCCTCAAAGCCAGACTCTAGATCAGAATATGATTCAAAGTAAGAAAAGGGAAAGAGGATCAATGTAGTGGAACTTTGTGCCACAATAACGACCACGAAGGTCAATCCATAAGAGTTGCAGGAGCTAGATAAAGGGGAGAACATCTTCCCTTAAAGGTGAATGGGAATCAACTACATTGCATTGTTGAATATAGTGGTAGAAAAAATAATGTCATCTTAATCGAGGTCATTAAGAGATTGAAGTTGTTGACAATGCCACACCACCAACCATACTCCATCAGTTAGTTGAGGCAAAGATGAGACATTCATGTCATTCAACGATGTCTCCTCCTAAGGAATCAAACCCTTCATAGATGAGGTATGGTGTGATGCTTCCCCACTTGAAGTTTGCGATGATATTCTAGGACAATGGTATATGTGGAAACATCATGTTGTTTATGGGTCTAGGAACCATAGTGTCATTGTTACTTTGGAGGGTTTACCTATAGGATATCTGAGGTAGTCCTAACTATCACACTTTCCTTGGTATCCACAAAGAAATATTGGGAGGTTGTCTATTAGGATATGAAATTCATCCTCTTCATAGTTTCGTCAGAATGTAGATGGAAGGTCACTTCATCATTATAGCCTCAGCAAATGGTATTTCTAAACATCAAAAGGAAGTGGACAAGATAATAGAAAAAATACAAATATATATTTTCCTCACCTCAAGGGATGCCTATATAGTGGAAGGTTAAACAATAGATTTAATTTTTATCTTGTACATAATAGACTAGTATATAAGAGCTATCTTTTGGAGAGATAGGAAGTAAATAATCATATATAATATCTCATCCAAAACAGCCACATTCGACCAATATCCTCACCTTGTGGGAGCCCAATTTTGTTGGTACATAAGATGGATAGGACATGGAGACTATGTATTGATTATAGAGCCATGAAAAAAATCATCATCAAGAATCGATACCCAATCCCATGGATTGATTATCTTCTTGATCATCTTAAGGGTTCTAGTTTTTCATTAAGATTGATTTGAATTTAGATTACCGCCAAGTATTGTTTGAGTAGGATTATGTAAGGAAGAAAACCGTAAAGTATAAATAAGTCCTTTTTGAGTTGTTGATCATGCCTTTTGGTTTGAGTAATACTCCAACAACATTTATGATGATGATGGATGATATATTGCACCCATTCGCAAGCTCTTTTATGGTTTTATGTTTAGATGACAACCTCATCATGAGAAGAACTTGGGCGGAACACTTGTAGCACATTTAGTAGGTTCTTAGTACCTTGCTCCATAAAAAATTATATGCCAATTTGGAGAAATTCTCATTTAGTGTGGAGAGATTTCAGTACCTGAAATACATCATGGATGAACATAGGGTGCATGTGGACCCAACCAAGGTCCAATACATTTGCAATTGGATATACCTTACAACTCTAACATAGCTCTATGGCTTCTTGGGTCTCACTAACTTTTACCATAGGTTTGTGTGAGCGTTCTCCCATATCGCTTGTTCGTTAAGCCAAGTGACCAAGGGTGGAACTAATGTTATGTTTGCTTGGGGTATATCAAAATATAAATCCTTTGAGGATGTAAACTGACACATTTGATCGATGTCAATCCTCACTCTACTAGACCTAAAAGAACATTTCGATATTGAGATAGATGCCTTTGATGATGTTATTGATACAATCCTCTATCAAAATGGACATCCAGTGGATTTTCATATCGAGACACTTTTTGATTTTATTCATAAGTATCCCAGCTATGACAAGGAAATGTATTCCATTATGTAGGAATATCGTCAATGGAAACAATATATCCTAGGGAAGGAAACCATCATCCACATAGATCACAAGCCCCTACAATTCATATAGGCATAGGTAAATTTACAAAATGATGGACATAAAATATGATCCACATACCTGCAATAGTTTGACTTAAACATCAAATATAAGAAGGGAAAAACTAATCACGTTCTAGACTACCTTAGTCAACATTCAATTGTTTTTCTACCTACCATTATCAACTCTTATCGACATGAGACATATAGGTGGCCCAAATCATATGATAGTGACCATGACTTTGTTATTTTCTATAATACAATACATCTTGGGAACGTTTTTGTTCCTTCAAGCAAGTGTGACAATATGATTCAAGAGGAACATTACAATTGAGTGGTAGGAACTTTCGACATAGAGAATAAAGTTCAATGTTGCAGAAGTACTTATTATATCCAAAGATACAACAAGGCCATAGTACATACATTCAATCATTCACTGCATGTGCCTTTTCCAAGCCTACCATTAAGAAGCAAAGATTGTACACTCCAATTCCTACCCTATAAAGGACCAAGGAGTTTTTCTCCATGGACTACATGTTTAGTGCGGCTTCAATCGAGAACAACAACGTATATTATTTGTAGTTGTTGACTAGGTCTCTAAGATGACAATCTTAACTCCATGTAAGAAGAGCATCATAATAGAGGCCACTCCTAAGATCTTCTTCAAGCATGTTTGGGTTATTTTTTCCTCCTATGGAACATTATTCCATATCCATACAACAAGTTCCTCACTATCTTTTGGTCCATCCTATGGTCGATGATGGACACCAAGCTTACCAAATCAATTTCCTTCCACCCCCAAATTGATGGGAAGACAAAGGTATTCAACTGGATAATTGTGCATATCTTGAGAATGTACAACTCCAAATATCCCTGCACTTGGGATGATATCCTTCCTTATGTTAAACATATATACAAGATATCTCTTCATGTCTCTATTAGCCACATCCCATTTGAGGTATTCTTGCGATTCCATCCATTAGCACCAATTGATGTAGCATTTCCCATTTCATATATATAGGAATATTCATCCCATGATAAAACTGAGTTTGACCAGGCATGCAAATTTGTTGAGTCGATCTACCATATACAATAGAAAGTTCACATGTATATTGCAGAAATCCAATGCCAAGTATAAGCAGCAACATGACAAGCATTGTATTCCATGTAATTTTTAGGTTGGTTATAAGGTCTAGTTAAATTTGCACACATAGCACCTCACAGGGCCCCATAAGAAGCTGTGACCACTTTGATATGGTCTTCACACCATCACCAAGGATTTGGGTGAGAATTATTTTGATTTAAGTATCCCTCCTTTCTTGGCTTGGACCTTGTCTTTAATGTGTATCTACTTCAACCATATTTTCCACCTCCATTGGACACCTTAGAGGTGTTTGAGCAATTGGAGACTATAATAATAAATTATGACTTCATTGATAAGGCTACAATTGACTATATAATGGAAATTGAGATGGAGGGAACTCTTTAACAAAACATCCAACTATATTGGGTTGTCAAAGGAGGGGAACTTATTCACTAGTGAAAGTGGCTCACTAGTAGTCAGATTCAACAAAAAGTTCCTCATGAGATGATGAACTTAATGCAATGGGGACAATTGATCCCCAAGGGTGGAGGAATGGTCTAGGTATATATTGGTGGCCACCTATCTATTCCACCAACTTACAATGGTTCTCCATCTTCTTGGCAATTTGGTATGATTTTTTGGGTCCCAAACATTTGGAGTTGTTTTGAGGACCTAAATGATTTTTTTTGGACAATTGAGGGGCTAGGGGTAGCCATGGAATTATATAGAACCAATAAAAAGTTGCAATTATCAATCAATTCTTTCCAACAAGATATCAAGTTCCTTAAACAAATATCAGGTGAAAAGTTATGCCCCCACCCGCAAGTTGACCTAATTGAACTAGCCACGTCAATGCCCACAAATCCTTTTGTTGTTTCATCCCCTATGGTTAGGATTTTGGATGTTAGGATTTTTTTCTCTTTATGCTTATATAAAAAATCCTTGTGCAGTCTCTTTGTAGTCAGCTCTTGTGAATGAGCATATCCAACACATTTCTCTTCAAATATAAGCTGCCACCATTTGAGCTAGTTTGTATGGATTTGTAGTGTACAATGTTTTTCCATTCCATTCATTAATAGAATTTGGCTTTTACTATACGAGTGTGATTTCTACAAAATATTTATGTGTGTGTTTCCATTTTATATTATTTTCTTCATTTCATTCTCTAAATAATCTAAACCAATCTTACTCAGTAGTTATGCCTTCCCATTGTTATAAATGGATAATGGTCAAGTCTAAATATGGAAACGAGAGGCCTGTTGATTTAAAATTATGAATCCCAAATTTAGAAATAGGTTAGAGACTTAAAAAAATAATTATTGTTTTATATAAAACAAACCATTTTAAAAATTAGTTACCATAATGTAGGTAAAACTCATATGTATATTTTTGAATAAATAATAATATGTAAATGTAAACATGAAGTATGAGAGGTTTTAATGCCCATAAAAATAAGATTATTGTGGAACATAGTTTATGTAGTTTTTAGTTAATTAAGTAAAGGAATGTGAATGATAGCACTATAGTGTGAATAGTAATGTTAGATTTAAATGGAATTATAGTGATAACTATATAGAAATTTCATGAGTATAAGTAATGAATTCCATGAGAAAACTAAGGAATGATAAACGATGGCAACTGATAATAAGCACTCGAGTTTAGGAAAGTAAATATCGACTAGGGAAGAAGGATGGTGGCATAAAATGTAGCCAAACAAAATGTAGTTGTATGTGGATGATATGTGTTTATTATAGGATATAAATCAAAACATATATTAAATGTGAATATGCATTGAACAAATGAGAACAAGGAGTAAGTATATGAATTTATAACAAAAATAGTGGTAATTAATAATATGGGATTAGATAATAACAAGAGATATATATACACGATATGTTATGTATTATCATCTCAGGAAAAGTGATGAGATGTTTTAGTCTAGTTCTATCATTCAACATGGTAGTTGAGCCAACTTATATTTGATTATTTGTTGAGTTAAGGAGTAATTGCAAAATTGTGTTTAGTTGTAAGAAATAATAATGGTTGATGTTAGCTATTAAAATAATTTATTTCGTACTACAATCTGTATGGATCACTCAATGGCTAGTTTAAATATTAACACAAAGATATCTATAATCAATGCAATAGCTATATCATTCACCTAGAATTTTTTTCTTATAAATAAACCAAAGATAGGTGATAAGCATAGTTCATTGAATTTATGAGTGAGGAGAATGTTCATCCCACTGATGAAATTCGTTCATAATAAAATGAGAGAGTTAGAGGGAGCTAGATAAGTGAAAAAAAGGGCTACAAGTCATACGTGGTTAGTATTGCATGTATATAAATGTTTTTTACTCCAAAAATACCGAGGGAAACTAATGTATATAAGTGTTATATTGATGGAAACTAATTAAGGGAGTAATAATTATTGGGTAGGAACTATACATTACCGTAATGGATACCTATAGAAAAACAATTATTAAAATTGTGTGCTTCTTGTAATGCTCTTGTTGATAAGGGGTGTGTTTTTCCTTAGCTACAATAAAAATGACCATACACCTGACATTCACCATATTTGGATCTATTCATATTAGGTAATACATGGATGAGATGAATAATATCGACCATGAAATTAAGAAGCAAATATATCATTAGACATCACTTACTAATAACTTAGTAAATGTTCTTATCCAAAGGAGACTGTAGTATGCCATTCTCTTAGGGGTGGTGTACTTATAATACCAAACAAGATATAGTGATAATAAATATTAAAGTAGAAATTGACTATAATTAATATGACTAAGAATGAAGAGATAAGGTTGTGGCTAGTGGTCAAAGAAATGAGTTACAATTTAAAATAAGGATTAGAAAAATAAATCAATAAAAGAAGCATGTCTTGCATTAACTAAGTTGTGAGTGATTGTAAAATTAAGTAAAGACATGTTAAGGTGTTTTCCAATTGAGGTACTCATCTAAAATAATAATGAACCCAAGTATGAACCCATAAGTCACAAGAAGCTATACTAAATATAGAGTAAATGAAGAATCACTTTCGATGATAATTGTATTCAAAGCATGCCTTAGGAACATTAACACAATTTTTCCAAGTTTACGTATGGGGAATTTAGTTATGTGGGAGAATGTGTCTTTTAAAAAAAACTAATAAGAAATGAAGTATAACAAGTGGAATAAGCAACAAAGTTGCTTAGTACTTGCCTCCTAAGAAGAGTTTGAAAATATATAGCAATAGGATAATTTTGCTATAAAAATATATGATAAAACAAATATAATTACAATTTGAAAGAAATTAAAACAAAAATGAATTAAAAAATGTCCATTTAAATACGATATAGGTTATTGCAATGTAGCATAAAACAAGCATATTCAAGCTTCCTTACATACTTCTAGTAATATTCTTGACTTATGTTATAAAAATATGCAAGTTTCCTTATAGACTAGCATAAATAGGAAATGAGAAATAATAGCTTATAAGACTATAAATTAATATCATTGTTGTGAGAATAGTTTATTTATATTTTATTATAAATTCATAATGTTATACAAATATGCAAGTTTTTTTTATAGACTAGCATAAATAGGAAATGAGAAATAATAGCTTATAAGACTATAAATTAATCTCATTGTTGTGAGAATAGTTTATTTATATTTTATTATAAATTTATAATTTAAATTTAAAATAAATTTAATTATTTTAAATTTAAAAAAAAATATTTTTTAGTTAAATATTTTGAATAATGGATTTTCCAAGAATAAAGCATTACTATAAATTACTATATATAGTAATGAGTCGTAAAGGAAATAAACAAAGCATTACTATATATAGTAATTTTTTGTTTATTTGTATTAAACAAAGCATCACTATATATAGTAATGAGTCGTAAAGGAAATAAACAAAGCATTACTATATATAGTAATGCTTTGTTTATTTGTATTAAACAAAGCATTACTATATATAGTAATGAGTCATAAAGGAAATTCAATCTACAAGAAAAATACCATGTTCTTTGAACTCAACCTTTCTAGTTCTATTTCCAAAATTTGATAAAGTCAATTCTTTTGGAGATTTTCGTTCAATCTCTTTATGAAAAAATGTTTATAAATTATTTTGGTTAAGATTAAAGGTAATTCAACAATGTATTTCCCTTGAATAGATTGGGTTCTTGGAAATTTGATTCATTCATGAGGCCATTAATATAGCCCAAGAAGCTTTCCATTCAATAAGACAAAGAAAATACCCTTGTGTTGTGATGAAAATTGACCTAGAAAAGGCCTATGACAAGTGTAACGGCATGTATGTTCGATTATTACTTATCCATATAGGGGTTTAGGTTTCAATGGTGAACTAGATAATGCACTGCATCAAGAAATTCTAATAAATGGTGCACCATCAAATTTCCTCAAATCAGATCGTGGAATTCGCTTCGGATGTCCATTTTCACCATGCATTTTTATGTTGGTGGTGGAAGAGATAAGTAGATATCTTTTAGATGCATGCAAGAATGGATAAATCAAAGGACTTGAGGTCGTAGGGTTATAACATTTAACTCATATTCTATTCATTGACGATGTTCTGGTTTTCACTAGAGCTCACTAGAGGCACTTTGGAAGAGGTAAGATAATTTTTATCTATTCTCAAGCTATTTTATTAAGGAACTGGCATGGATGTAGGTTTCTATCTTCGATTAGTTGTGATAATATTCAAGACCATATTTTAGAAAGATTTGTCTAGACGTTTCACCTAACTCTTATTTATAAGTGAGGAACTTAAATATTTGTGTTTATTCATAAAGCCAAATGGTTATACAAGAAAGGATTGGCAATGGATGATATTATTTGACGAGAGACAAAGACAAAAACCCATATATATATGGGTTGGAACTTGCATTTAATTAAATTATATATATATATATAGATATATAAGAGGGGTTTCCACTTGCATCGAGTTTGAAATGTTACATAAAGGTGATGTGCGACAACACAAATGGCGTGATAATGAAGGACGTGGTGGAAGGGTCGCTAATGCATTTTCATTTTCTAGACCTCGTCTTTGCTATTAAGACAAAGCACCTTATTTTTAAACTATGGATACATCATAACCTTGATAACCACTATAGAGTAGAATATATCCTAAAAATTTAACCGCCAGTACTTATAATATATCTTCAGTTTCTTTTTTATATATTAGGTTCAAGTGTCTAATTCCTATTGCCAGAATTTTTTTTGACATTTTAAAAGTTAAAGCACATACCTTTAAATACATTGAATACATTTTTAATTAAATTCACAACGCACAGTTGCAAAAGTAATAAACGTAAGGACGGTGGCTAACTAATATGAAACAGTCCAATGGTGATTTTATAAAATAGAAGTGTGTACATTTTCACTTAATTTTATTTTTTATTTGTAGTTGTTAAGATTTTTCGGATATACATATTGGTCACGTTGTCAATTTACATTAAAACAAATTACTAAAATATAAAAATATATTAATAATTTTTTTGTTTCTAAAATAAATAATGTCTTTTTGGGTCATTTTTTATTTTTAACTATTCAATTTTGATATAATTTTTTCAAAATGAAAAATTACATAAATTAAATAAGTGCATTTCTTACTTTTTCATAGATGTTTTATAAATATTTAAAATTTTATTAATTTTTATAAAAAAAATTCCATCAAATAAATACTCATATTATTATTTTATCCATTATTATTATTATTAACAAGTATAATATAAACATAAACTTAATATTTAATATAAATATAAACTTAATATTTCATTTAAATATACATAATTATAGATGAACACTCAATAGTAATGAGAATGAATAAAGATTTTCTTTATCAACTAGCAACAACCATATTATTAAGATTAATATGTTTAAAATAAGGGGAGAGTTATATATTTAGCATAGTGATAATGTTTTTTACTAAAGAATCTGTTAATTACTTGTATCTAATAGTTACGCTAATATAATAACCACTTAATTTATTGTTGCTAAGTTCATAATTGAAGTTAGGCTCATAGCGGTATCATCATTGCAGTTAAACAAATAGTTGTATCTAATAGCTAAATGGACTTTGAGTGTCACATAAGCTGCACATTACCTAAGTAATTGTTCTTGGTGCATGGTTCATTGAAATCAAGGTCAACTTTTCATGCTAAGAGATGAAGTCCAGAGTCTAACTTTAATTTAATATTTGATATTTGTATCACTATTGGAATAATTTAATAGTTATCCAATATAATGGGGATTAGATTTAAAGTTAAGCTAATAGTTGTAGGAGCATTGGAGTTAATCTAAAATAACAATTGTACAATAATTGGAGTGAAGCTAATAGTTGTATCTAATAGTTAATTTAAACGTTAATATATTGTTGCAATTCAATTAAAAGTAAGTTAAGCTAATAGTTGCATCATCTTATATTTAAGTTAATAATTGTATAGTTGTACCTAATAATCAAATAGTTGAAAGTGAAGTTTGTTTTTTCCAACTATCATGAATTGTACTTATCAGATGTTAACTAAACTATTTTTATTTTTTTTTAAATTGTTAATTACGAGTTAGACTAACCTCCTTTAAAAAGAATGGAAAACCTAATTATATCTATAGTGAAAACCTAAACATGTAATATGAATTGTATATTAGCTAGATGCCCAACTATTAGATGCTAGAGTTTATTAGGTGTTTGGAAGAGTTTATTAGGAGTTCTACTCTTACATGAGTGCACATTAGCTAGACTCCTAGATGCCAAATGAAATTGGACTAAGCATTAAGTGATTAGAGTTAAAGTTAAGCTAATAGTTGTAGAATCATGGGAGTTAAGCTAATAGTAATAGTTATCCAATATAAATGTGATTATAAAAGTTGAAGTTGAGCTAATAGTTCTAGAATCATTGGAGTTAAGCTAATAATTTTATCTAATAGTATATGGAGTTAAGCTCGTAGTTGTATCTAATATACTTATCACATGTTCATTAAGATATTTTTTATTTTTTGAAATTATTTATTATTAATTTTGGACGACAACCATAAAATCAATCTTGACAGTAGACTTGTCTTATTCTCGTTTAATATTGGACAACGCCCATAGAATCAATCTGGATAGTACATTTGTGTGTTCTCATAGGTAGATGAAAAAGCATAGATAGTATTCCACCCCAAAATTCTAACATATACACATCTTTAACATAATAAATATAAAATGATTAAGATTAAAAAAAATATCTTATTAACGGATTCGGATTAAAAAAAGTTTTATATACTAAAACAAAAACCATTTTTTAATATAAAATATGAAAACAATTTTTTTTAATCTATTAAATCTATATAAATAAAGTGAGCATTATCCACTACACCACCTCTATTTTTTTTAATCTATTAAAACCTCTTATAAGATAAAGTGAACAATATCCACTACACCAGTTGAATATCAAACTCACTGCAAACCTGAATATCAAACTCAGTAGACAAACAAAAACTTTAAAAACGAGTCTGCACACACGCCCACCCACAACCAAATCAAATTCTATCCCAGCTTGTTAAACTATCATTCAAACCAAGTTTTTCAACTTTGTTCCCTATGGTAATCATAATATTGACATTTCAATGTTTTTCCACATTATTTTATATAGCACCTATCCTTCAAACTGAGTTTTTCAACTTTGTTCCTTACAATAATCATAACATTGACATCTTATTTTCCACATTATTATATATATTCACGAGGTTATCTCTAGGTTTCAATTAATCATAACATTGACATCTCATTATTTTCCACATTATTATATATTCACTAGGGTATCTTTAGGTTTCAATGGTGTATTAAGTTTAAGTTTTGAAATATTATTTTGTTTAACTTAAATTTGGTAAATATTACTCTGTTTAGAATTTAAAAATAATAATAATTAATATCAAGTAAATCATATTAAAATTAATTTATTATTTTAATTATCATAATTTTGATATTTTTTTTAATTTAATAGAATGAAAATGTTGCCTAAATAATATAGACGAGATAATGAATATATATGATTCAATTTTAAATTACTTAAAAATTATAAAAATCAAAATTAACATAAAGCCATTTTATGTTATACTGCAAAAAATAACACTCATTAATTTCTTTTCTAGATATTTTTAATTAAACTAAGATCTTTAAATTTAAATTTTACATGATTTATTTAAAATAATAGCATTTAATAAGGAGAATAATTCACTCGTTCTCTTTTGAAACTATACCTGTGACAAATATTCGATAAATATATCGATATGATATATATATTTGAGACTGAGACAGTATGTAGATAGAATATTATGAGATTCTAGTCTAAAATTCTATCTAGTTTCCCACTGATGGAGGTGCCACTGATTTGCCCAATCAGTGCGACATATCCACGTGTGCAAATTGATTTCATTCTCAATGAATGGCGTGCATTCGTTCATTCGTTCCTTCCATCAATGGGAATTTAAAAGGAAGGAAACCAATATACCCTTCGTAAAGCTGGGATATATAAAAGTTTGCATGTGGCTGAGAAGAAACAGTGAAGTGAGAGACAGAGACACGAGGCAATTCACAGTTTGAAGGGAGAGTGAAATGGTGAGGACAGACAAGAGCCTCACTTTCTATACGTGGAGGATTCATTACACGTGGTGCAATTCATACTCATCTATCTATCATCTCAAACCTATGAAGCATCAGCTACTTCTCTGCACATTACTGTAATTCTATTGTATGGAAACGATAGCGTAGCAGGAAAATACACAGATTAATGTGTTTACTGTAAGTAGATTTGTCGATAATTCTTGTTTGGTTACATCGATATTCTTATAATCAGAGTGGTATTCACAAATAACATTAAATCCCACTGTAAAATCACCTGTCTATTATATCTCATTCATGTATATCTTGTGTGATCTGTATATATCATTCTGAATTCTGAATACATCCTGTCGCTGTATATATGCCATTAGATTTTTGCATGCAGTTAGGTTTTTGAATTGAAGCAGGGTGGTGGCCCTGATGGGTGGGCTGTAAAATCATCTATCTTGTATGTAAATATTCCATTTCTGTGTAGTGTGTTCTGTGTGGATATATCACTGTGGGTTGTGAATTTACCATTCTGTGGCTCTGTGTATGTAATCAAGTTATTGCATACAGTTGTGTTTGTGGGTTGAATCAAGGTTATTACCATGATGGGTGGGATGAATTTGGGAGGAACCTGCTTGGCAAGGTTCAAAAACAGACCAGATAATGTCCAGATACAGGCCAATTGCTCCAAAGCCTGCTACAATTCTAGGTGAGTGCCATTCTAATTCAATTGCTGTGATTCTCCCTCTGAAAAAAGAATTAATGGTGCTGAGAGCATTGCTCGCCATACTAGAACTCGCAAGAGAACCTCAGATTCGTCTAATGGGCAGAAGAGGGCAAGGGGTTCTGGCAATTCCAGTGGGTTTGGTTCTGAAAGAACGGGGGATTGGAATTGAGAAATTGGAATATTTACAGCTCCAACTCTTCATTTCTTTTCAAGTGGTTTTACTGTGTGTGACATGAAAATGTCAAAATTGGTGGAAGTTCAACACTGCGTTGTTCAATTTTTATCTTCGACTGCTGATGAGATTGAGATACGAGAATGAAATCTTCAGGTTATTTTGCTAATTTTTATGCAGAAAAGCTTTTGTTCTGGTTTATATCAATACTGATCATCGTCGTTTAAATGTGAAAATTTGGATGATTGATTCTTGTATGTGAAATTTGTGACAAATTGGCAGAGTAGTACAGAGGCCAGAAAGATGAAAATCTGGATAGAAACAGTCAAGTACATACTTCGATCGATGGAAGACGGTGAAATTACCATTTCTGCATATGACACAGCATGGATTGCACTTGTTCAAGCTTTAAATGGCTAATAGATAATCAGCTCCAAGATGGGTCATAGGGAGATCCACATATGTTTCTTATTCGTGACAGAATTATTAATACGCTAGCTTGCGTACTCACACTTAAAACCTAGAACACCTTTGTTCTAGGCGTCAATCAAGGTAGAAGCGCCATTTCTTATACCCTTTACAGGCTCGAGCTTACTATAATCAAGCTTTGGGCTTCATGAATTTTGGTGGTTCTTTTTTCAATTGGATGGTATGCTCTTCGCAAGATTGAGTTTCCTTCAGACATATATTCCAAAAATGAACGATGAACATGATGCTCATACTCCTGTTGGCTTTGAGATTGCATTTCCTGCTCTGTTGGAGGATGCTAAAATTATGAAGCTGGAACGATAGTCGCTCCTGGATTCTCCGTAGCCGGCTCCACTACCAGAACCAGCATGGTAAGCCTCACTGTCGCCATATACATATCCATTACCGTTTCCCTGGCCTCGGTAGGTATCGTAGCCATTCCCCGAACCGGCCCCAAAAGAGTCATCCAAACCGTCAAAAGAGTCGTCCAAGCCGTGATTGTTGCGGTTAGCATAGCTTTTTATGACGTTATCTTGCCACATGTCAACTCAAATCCACATACCAAATCCCAAAGCTTACATCATCTTCTATCCACCAATCAGCTGTTTACAAAAATAGTTTTTTAACAAAATTAAAAAAAATATTTTACAAATCCCTAAGTCATACTTTGCAAAACAGGTTTTAATTCTTTATAGCTGCCTCAAAAGAAACCAACTAATACCAAAGTCAAAAGAGTTTGACTTGCAAGTAATTACAATATACCTGCTGAGGCAGGTATAATAAGTATGTGTATCGCATGTTTAGTCATATACATCATGGTGAACATACATGATTAATTCTGTTGAGTAAAAGAACACCCTTCACATTGTAAGGATAGGCTAATATATGATTGATAATGAAGAAACATGGTCATATGATATAGTTTTACAGTATACCTGTGTAGGGTGGTAGGTCAAGATTTATGGTCTTCATGAGTTCACTCATGAACTATTGGAAAAATTAATCAACTAATACTATAGGTATGGAAGTGATCTATGCATTAAAATCGAAACAATAAGTATTTTTTGTTTGTGTATAATGTGACACTCGTGTGTAAGAGTTCTCCTTTGAAAAGTGTTGACTAATAATGTGTACTATGTTGATATACATGGAACTATTCAAGTTACTATATAGTACACCATTGAAGATACTACACATATTTAGACCTAGTTAAAATTAATAATGAGAAAGTAAGTGGTGTTTGTTACAAAAAGGTTAAGTAAAGCTAAGAATCAATAAATGATTCATAATAATATATTTTGAACTTATGAAAAGGTTATATGGGATACAAGGTTTTCATATGAATTTCAATAATATAACTATAAAAGTTGACAGTATGTTAATTGTTTGGGATAAAATTTATTTTCTAAACCTTGATGAATTCAAATCAATTGTGTATATAAGATATAATATGTAATATGAGAACACATCATATGTGATAAAAGAGGTAAAATTAGATAGTATCGACATGTTGATCGTATGAAGGTCAAGTGGGACTATTATGGCTAACATCCTCTAGCGGGAAGGCATAGGGATATTGCATCAAAAGTCTCCTCATGATTGTGAATGACCATAACTTTGGGACAAATTCAAGGGTAGGTGTATGTAAAGCCCCATAATTGGACATTCAATAATTAAAAGTCTAATTTGAATTAGCTTAGCATTTCTGTTTTCTTATTATTTGTTGAACGTAGTTAAATTGATTAAGATTGTTGTTATGTGGACATATGGACTTGTTATGTGTGGACAATAAATGGAATTTATTGTTTTATTTTAAATATTAATGGTGATGAATATGTTATTTCATTTGAAAAAACAAATTGAATGTTTAATATCGATATGTGGATCCCAATTTAATTTGTACTTTAGATAAATAAAAAGTATAATATATGATGCAAAATAACTTACATGATTATTTAAATTTCATTTTAGTGATTGTTATACACCTGAATGGCACCTCTCCGTCCGAGTGCTGGCATCCCTCAGGTTGGCACACAAAATGACACTTATGGATAGACGTTTTCCCGAAACACTATAGCTTGGCTTAAGATGAAATACATTCCTTATATACCCAGCTAGTTACTTTGCTATTTTACTATGTTGAGTTGTATTCGCGACTCTTCTTTTATACAACTCGCAAGTCATTCGCGAGTCCCGATTGATGCAAGTCGCGAATCTATGTATTCGCGGGTTTCCCTTATGATAAGTCGTGAATCATTCGCGGGTTGCTCTACTACATACCCGCGAATGTGTCTCTTAACATTTAAACATAAAACATGCGCTAATTGGATATTAGTTAACTCATTTAACTTAATTTCCTTAACTTCTACAACTTCCCCAACCTTCGAGAACTGCCTTATTTCACCCATATAAATACAGGCCTTGGGGAGGGTGTTGGATACATACACTTGGAGAGCAAAGTTATGCTAGTGGATTGTTTACAGAAGTCTTTGGAGCAGTGAAACTCAGAATCCTTTGGTTGTAGAGGACTTCTTGTCTCAGACGTTGGGTTGTAACCTAAACTCTTTCCATTATTGATAATAAAGAGATTTCTTCTTCCATATGTGTCTCATGTATTTTGGTTTGATGAATGTTTATGCTGCTGCACTTTATATATGATTTATCTAACCTGCTTATATATATATATATATATGAATCACTTTATATCTGGAAGATTGTCTCTGAACAGGTGAAAGAGGAACAACCTTGAAGACTTTGGAAGTGGAGCAGATCGGAAGCGGATAAGCAAGGATCAACCTTCGTTAATCAAGTAAGTCCTTCTCTCCCTCCTATTTCCTATTCTGCACTTTAGAAGTCAATTGTCTGCAAGTTGATTGAGTATGTTGGTAACCCTAGACCTATGGTTATTAGGTGCATAATCCTGTACAACAGAACTGGCGACTCTGCTGGGAAGCCTAGACTGCTGTAGGTCATTTCTGTCTCCCTGACCAGTCTTTGCTTGGGAGTCTGTTTGTGATTTTTATCCTGGTTCTTACTTGCCTCAGGATTTGAAAGTCTTTGGGTTTTTTCTTTGTTTTTTGAGAAAATTTTTATACCCATTCGCGGGTTGTTCTTCCGAACAGTCGCGAATACAAGTTTGCATTCACAGGTTTCTATACTGGACAGTCACAAGTCATTCGCGAGTTGCCCTTATAAACAGTCGTGAATAGTCTTGGAAGTTGGGATTTTCAAGTAAGAGTTTGCTTGTTCTTTTCTTGGTATAATCCCTGTTTTCTGAGAAGATTTTCTTTAAGAATGCTGTAGAGTTTGTTTGAATGCCTCGGGTGATCACACTTCGTTCTTTTTGAAAGACCTTGAGTCTCTTTTGCTTGATTTATTTACTGTTTGCATCTTGAAGTATTTTGGCCTGTTTGGGTTGTAGGTTAAAGTGCCTTAGTCCAGATCAGTGATCAGGGTCTTGGGCTCTGTTTTTTCCAGTCTGCCTTCTGACAGTGGCTGGTTGTCACTTGCCTTTGTAAGTCTACAGTGATTTTTGTCATTGTTTTCACCCAAGCTAGGGTTCCTAGCCTGCTTTTCTTGGTGGTCTGTTGGTTCTATCAGCCTGTTTGCTTCAGTTTGTGGCTTTTATACAGTTTATAAGTTTCATGTTGACTCAAGTATAGTGCATTGTAGATGCATAGTAGATTTTTGAGTATTTTTAAACATGAAAAGAAAACATAGTTAATCTTTTGCATTGTGATTTTGCATAAGTAGTGTTTGTTTCATTTTAAAAATATAATCTCAAAATATACAAAAATATAGGCTTAGTTTCTCTTATTGTTGCATTTAATTCATCAATACATATTTGAAAAATGAAAAGAAGTTTGTTTTATAGTAGTAGTTTGCTTTGAATACACCTTTACTTTCATTTATTTCTTATTGAGTCAAAACACCATAAAGTATACCACTCCATTTCCTCTTGAGTAAGAAACAGCCCTCTAAAATAAACGCATAAATTAAAATTTACTAGTAAGTTTTTATTTTTAGGGGCCTTTCACCTACTAGCTTAGGCTAGACTTGTGGGCTAGGGAGTGTAAACTTCCCACAAGTTATAAACTCAGATGTAGTGGACCTTTATTTAGGTAAATCCTTGACTCTATCACTGTATCTGGGAAGCTCCTCTCAAACGGGAGTTAAGCACTAGGCCGCGTGGAGGCTTGGACAGAGGAGATAACCCTCCGAATCCTTGTCAAAGCGTAACTTAGGACTTTTGTGCATCTGGGGATTCTGTCCTAGAAAGAGTTTCGAGCTCAGCTACCCTGGCCATGCGTACAAGTTCGGCTGACGACTGTCCCCCCAGACTGTTGGTATTGCCAAGGTAGCCTTTAGTCTCTTGTCTTTTAGGGTTCATACCTAGGTAAACCGGAAGGTTATTTCTGGTTCAACTTGAACGGGCTTGGAAGGTAACCCTTGTTGAAAGTGTAGGAGGGCGGTGGGTGATTCCTTCGCTTGTGCCTAAGAACCACTTCAAGGATGCCAAGTAATCGTTCATGAACTTTCTTCGGGAAAGTATATCTTTTTACCCTGGTTTGATTGCTTGAGACTCTAGGATCTGTTTAGTGTATGCTCTGTGGATTTTCTTGTGTTTAGTTGGCCTTAGGGTGTGATTAGTCAAAGTTTTAATTCTGGACGACCAACCTGTTAGAAGGTCAAGAAGGTTGAGAAACCTTCCTCCTCTCACCATATTGGAGCCTCCACCTTTACCCCAAAGGCGGAGATTAGACACTGACGGTTCATTTGAACCAGTAGGGATAAGTGAAGTTCTTGGTGAACCAGAACTGATAGCTAACCGTTTTGATTTTGACACAGTTGAGATAGAAGAATTATAGACTGACGAGTTTGCAAGAAACTTTAACACCCCCTTGACTAATTTAAACGATTCGGTGATCGTTAAGGTTAGACCTTTTGATTCACCAGTGCTAGGTGTCCCTGTGGGTAGAGTCATGTCTTCTGCGAAAGAAAGTCCCTTTGTCTTCACCTCAACCCTTCCGGTTGAAGGGGTACTGCCTCCCCCGGCAAGTGCCCCTAGATCTAGTTTTCCTCCTACACCTTTGACTTCAGCGAGCCGGGTGGTTCAACCATCGGTTCCCTCAAACATAGGAGGTACTTCTAGTGACATGGTTGCTGGGATCCCCAGTATACCTACCATTCCTTCTTCCTTCCCTTACACTACCTAGAGTGGTCCGGTAGGATCCTCGGCCTTTTTCCAAGGATTTCCTTGGAATGGGGGGCACATTCCCCCATCTAGTCCATACGTAGGTCCATCTCCTTCATATGTAGGAGTGCAGTTTGGGAGCAACACCTCTTATGGGAAAAGCTTCCAAACCCCTATTTCGGTCCCATATAAGAGCTCTCCCTTCTCTTTGTTTAGCGGAGGGATACCCGCTCCAGTCTTTCAGACCCCAGTTTCTATGGGGACGGCCCGAACCACTTACACTGGACCCCCTACACAAAATCCTGTGGCTTACGGATGGAATCCATTTCAAAGCAACCTTCCCACTTCACAATTGGTGTCAGGGGGAAACCCCACCTTTACCTATGGGAATTCGGGGGCAAGACCCTCTAATCCCCAAGCTGGCACATCTAGTGCACTGGTTAGACCCAAACTTCCTTTCCTGGCAACTTTGAACTTGCCAGAATTATCAAAATTAATGAATGACCCGGTGAGGCATGACCCCTTGTGGCCACCTGTTCCCACTAAATTGCCCTAGGACATCCCTAAGTTCGAAGGTAAAGCTGGTGAAGATCCTGGGGCACATGCCACCACCTTCCATTTATGGTGTTCTTCAAATTCACTGAATGAATATTGAGTGAGGTTGAGGCTGTTCCAGAGGACCTTGACAGGCATTGCGGCAAAATGGTACATTGAGCTGCCTTCTGCTGCTTTCAGTAGTTTCTAGGACTTGGCTAGTGCTTTCCTTAGCCACTTTCAGCTTCCGGTCCAATACGATTTCGGAATGGACTTGTTGTCTACTTTTAGACAAAACAAGGCTACCCACATCTCAGATCATATCTAAGAGTGGAGGAGGCGAAAGAGCCTTATCAAAGCCACCATTCCTCCCGAGTTTCTATTAGAGTGGTTCCTTAAATCACTGTTGCCATACATATCTAAGGATGTTTCCACATCAGGAGTAACGAGTGAAGAAGAAGCCATACTCAGGGCCCAGCAGTTGGACTTGATTTATTCATAATCTGGGATCTTATATGAGATCATCCCTGAGGCACCGAGGCCTTCGCATGAGGTGGAGAATCCTAAGCCTGGACCCCATGCCGATGGTGTGGTTGGATCCGTTAACTCTCCCACTGTAGAGTCTTTGACAAAACAACTTCACCAGTTATCTGTCAAACAGTCTACGGCGGAGGCAGCAAAGGCTGCCCCCTCTCCCCAAAATGCAAATGTTTTTGCACAAACCTCTCAGAAGGGCAACCAGCAGCCCAATGGGAAGAAAAAGAAAGGTAAGAAGGGAGAGGGAAACCAAAACAAGCCAAAGCCCATGAACAATGTTGATGGGGGCAAAAACTAAAAGAAGAAAGTTAAGTTCGCTTGTAAGTTGTGCCAAGGGGACCACCTTACTCACCTTTGTCCCCTTATTGAACAAGCTTAGAAGCTGCTTAAAACTTAACCATCGGCTGTCTTGAAGGATCCTTTTCCCCAAGGACAGAACTCTGCTTCAGCTTCTACCATAGCAGGGGGCACCCAAGCTGCCCCTGACCCAAATTATATCAACATGGTTCGATCCTCTACTTTGTTTCAAACCAGGAACAAAAAGTATGAGAAAGAGACTCCTGAGACGGGTAAAGCTGTAGGTGAACCTTCCAACCCTCTCACTATAGAGAAACCTGCGGAAATTATGCTAAAGATACCCAAAGGTGTCTTTAAGAATACTTTGCATAACCCTAATAGGGTTGCTTCCAACTACTCAGTGGTTGAAGACCTAGCTCAGACCCTGTGTGCAATGTCAGCTTTGGAGGTGCTACAGAGTTGTCCCACTCAGTTGGATGCCCTCTTAGCAGCTTTAGGTAGCATGGACTCTTCGAGTCTCACGACGAAGTTTCGTTTATCAGATGTCAAAATTCACCTCCCTTACCATGTAGCCCTATCAATAGATGTCATCCATGGTGGTAAGACCATTGGAAGGGCAGTTGTTGACGAGGGATCCTCTACATGTGTTATGTCCCTGGCCTGTTGGAAAGATCTTGGATCCCCAGAGCTGGTCCATTCAAACACTTTACTTACTGCTTTTGATGGAAGGTCTTTCCGTCCACATGGTATCTTGCCGGATTTTGAGATTAAGTTGACAGGAAAAGAAGTGTCTGTTGAAGTAGAAGTGATTGATGCTCCCTTGGACTACAATTTGCTTCTGGGAAGGAATTGGACTTATGAAATGTCTGTTGTTACATCAGTTGTTCTTTGTGTCATGGTTTTTCCACATGAGGGAAAGCTGGTTACTATTGACCAACTTGCTTTTACCCGAAAAGGCCGTTTAGAGTCAAAGGAATCCACTGTGCCATTGGTTGATCAGGCCAAGCCTGCTGCACAGAGCTTGGGGGCTGGAATGTATGCATCCTTGATGGGCACATTTGATTTTCCAGCCCCGGTTAACTATATCGGTTCTACTAGTGTGGGGAAGTCCATCGCTACGGTGGTCGATAGGACTAATACTTGGGTTCTCCCAACTCCCCATGAACTGAAAGTGCCCTTATCAGTAGTGGAGGTGGCGTATCAAGCTATCACTCAAGCCATTGTTGATCCCATTCCAGATCCTCTAATAGTCTTGGACGATCTAGAAGAGGTCTATTTGCCCGCATGGGCGAAAAACTCTTTGCATTCTATAGATTGCTTAGATACTGTTTTACCTTCCGATGAAGCTATTCTGGAAGCCATGAGTGGATGTGATAAGATATGTGAGGATCTTCATCATTGATCCTATTTTCTTCCAGAGCTAAGCAGAATAGAAAACCAAGATTTTCACGTGAGACTGCTAGGAGATGTTGATACACCTATCAACCCTTTGCCTAGGGAAGGAGTGTTTGCCGAGGGGAATATGGCAAACATTTCCACCACTATACCTGTCAACATCTCCGTAAACCCAGATGTTGTGGAAAACACCTATATAGGTGCCAATTGCTCTCCGGAGGAGATTGCTATCTACACTGCCTTTTTAAGGAATTCCGTAATATCTTTGCCTGGTCATATGAGGAGATGCTAGGCATAGATCCATCTATTGTCCAACATGAAATACAAACCTATCCTGATGCCAAGCCAGTTCAACAAAAATTAAGACCCGTGAACCTGCGTAAAGCGGCGGCTGTGAAGGCGGAAGTTGAAAAGCTGTTGAAAGCTGGTTTCATATATCCCATAGCTTTGACTGAATGGGTGTCCAACCCTGTCCCTGTTGATAAAAAGCAAGGGACTATTTGCATTTGTACAGACTTTAGAGACCTTAATAAAGCCTATCCTAAGGACAACTACCCCACACCATTTATAGATTAGATTATAGATGCATGTGCAGAAAGTGAGGCGTTTTCATTTATGGATGGTTTCTCCGGCTACAATCAAATCCAAATCAAACCGGAAGACCAACATAAAACTGCTTTCATTTTCCCTTGGGGTACATTCGCGTATAAGAAAATGCCCTTTGGATTGAAAAATGCTGGGGGAACCTTTCAACGAGCCATGAACTTTGCTTTTCACGACATTAAAGCCATTGTCGAACCATACCTTGATGATCTACCCGCACATTCTCGTAAGAGGATCCAACATCCAGATCATTTACGGTTGATCTTTGAGAGATGCAGATATTATAAAATTTGCTTGAATCCCCACAAGTGTGTATTCTGCGTCGAGTTAGGGAGATTACTCAAATTCATTGTCTCTAGTTGAGGCATCTAGGTGGATCCATTAAAAGTTTAGGCCATTATAAATCTGCCTCCTCCTTGTTCTCTCAGGCAACTTCAGAGCCTGCAAGGAAAGTCTAACGTTTTTCGATGTTTTATCGTTAATTATGCCAAGATCACTAAAGGTTTCATGCGCCTGCTCAAATAGGACACCCCATTTGTATGGGATGAAACCGCACAACTTGCGTTCGAGGCATTGAAAAAAGCCTTGCTGTTGGCACCTTTATTACGCCCACTAGATTATTCTAGGGATTTCATATTATATCTGGCCGCGTCGGAGTCAACCATTGGGGTGGTACTAGTCCAGGAGGATGATAAGCTTGTTGAGCATGTCGTTTATTACCTTAGCCATGCTTTGGCCAGACCTGAGCTTAGATACTCCCACGTCGAGAAGTTAGTCTTAGCAGCTGTTTATGCTGTACAGAGGTTACGACACTGCATTTTACTAAGGACCACTACTATAGTGGCAGATGTGAACCCTTTCCAATATGTCTTATCCCGACGCATTGTTGGGGGAAAATTTAACAAATGGATAGTCATTCTCCAAGAGTTTGACTTGGTTTTCCAATCCGCTAAGTCTAAAAAGTCCTTAGTTTTTGCTGAGCTTATAGCAGAATTTCCTACCGAAAAAGATGTAGTGAATGAAGATGACTCATTCCCAGATGAGCACATCTTCATGATATCCACCTCTGATCCTTGGTACAGAGATATTCTCATATATCTCCAGACTTTGAAGTATCCTGCGACTTCCTCTAGGGAGGAACGACGTAAGTTACGCCTTCATGCTAAGAACTACCTCATTATAGGAGATACTTTATATCGACGAGGGGTAGATTCCGTCTTGCGTCACTGCCTTACTCATGAGGAAGCGGAGATTGTCCTAAATGATTCCCATAGCGGAGCATGTGGGGGTCATTTATCTGGGTTAGCAACGACCCAGAAAATATTGCATGCTGGTTATTTCTGGCCCATGATCTTTAAAGATTGTGTGGAAGCAGTGAAGCGCTGTCTTCTGTGCCAGCTTTATACCAGGGAAATGGGGTCACACCCTGCTCCATTATTTCCCATTGTCTCGGTATTCCCCTTCATGAAATGGGGGATCAATTACATGACATGCAACCCAGCCTCGGCTGGGGGGCATAAATACATCATTGTCGCTGTGGACTATTTTACGAAATGGGAAGAGGCAATGCCTACTTTCAAAGCCGACGGGGAAACAACAACTTTCTTCATTTTCAATCAAATTATTGCAAGGTTTGGTATTCCTAAAGTGATTTTCACTGACCATGGCAGTAATTTTCAAAATAACATGATGACAGAACTGACTACCATGCTCGGATTCCGACAAGAACATTCTTCTCCATACTATCCACAAGCAAATGGTCAAGTTGAGGCTATAAACAAGACTTTAAAAACTATCCTTAAACATACTATTGATGCAGCCCGCTCTAATTGGCACATCATGTTATATCCTACTCTTTGGACTTATCGAACCAATGTAAAGACTGCTATGGGTTTCTCCCCCTTCCAACTCGTTCATGGGGTGGAAGCAATTACTCCGATTGAATGCAAAATCCTGTCTTTGCAGATTGCCATTCATGTGTTACCTGATATGACTAAGCTTGAAGAATGTCTGGTACACTTAGAACACCTTGATGGACAGTGTAGAGATGCGCTAACTGCTAATCAGGCTCATAAAAATAGGGTTAAAGCTCACTATGATAAATCGATCAAACCTAGGGTTTTGTCTGAAGGGGAACTTGTCTTACTCTGGGACCAAGATAAAGAACCTCTGGGGGCAGGAAAATTCAAGGCTATGTGGTTAGGACCCTATGTCATGTCGAAAGTATTGAGTAAAGGTGCATATGAATTAGTGGATTATGATGGGAATAAGCTGCTCGAGCCTAGAAATGGGCTCTACCTGAAGAAGTACTACGCTTAGGCTTAACACTTTTTCTTGTATATTAGTGTATGTATTTTTTATGTACATTAGGTCGTCAGTTTTGTTTTTTATACTATCTACTGGTTGTTACAGATGTCTTCCGAAATGTATGCAGGTTTCGCTGATGGCACCAGCCGTCATACTTGTAACCTGTCTTCGGCAGCATGCGTTATCTATTCTCCCTCAGGACAACTTGTTTCCGTGGGAGGCGCTTGTCTAGGTCCTGCTTCCAATAATGTTGCTGAGTATAGGGCTGTAATTGAGCTCCTATGGGATGCTTTGTCACGTGGCATTACCCAGCTTGAGGTCCGTTTAGATTCTCAGTTGGTGGTTTCCTAGCTCAATCGAGCTTATTAGGTACAAAATCCTACTTTATTACATCAGTTCATGCAAATTCGTTTATTGGAAAGAAATTTTAAAATTATTACTTTCAATCATATTCCATGAAACCAAAATTCATTGACTGATGCATATGCTAATTACATT